>WAAB01007365.1:44469-73203 GCA_013389865.1 Piaya cayana | reverse complement strand
AGGGAATGGCCTTATGCTCTGCCAGGGGAGGATCAGGCTAGACATTAGGAGGAAGTTTTTTACAAAAAGGGTCATTAGGCATTGGAACAGGCTGCCCAGGGAGGTGGTTGATTTGCCTTCCCTGGAGGTGTTTAAGGCATGGGTAGACGAGGTGCTAAGGGGTATGGTTTAGTGCTTGATAGGAATGGTTGGACTCGATGATCCAGTGGGTCTCTTCCAACCTGGTGATTCTATGATTCTATGATTCTATACAAACTGACTTTCTGTTGAAACAATTCTTTGTGAACATCTCAGATTAAATAGTGAATCTTGATCAGTGAAGATACACAAGAATACTTCTAAGTCTAAGGTAGTTGATTTGACCCAATTCTAGTTAGTTACTAAATTATCCATTAATTTGTCTATTTAAATAGGTTGTTTCTTAAATAAAATACCTCTGGCTTAGTTTTAGACTTAAAACTTTTTAAGACTTCCTAAAGTTGACTTGTATCATCCCAAGATGGGTATTCAAAATAGAACAAATTAATCACTTCAATCACAATTGTTTTTCTTCATTAACTGGAAGCTGACATGTATAACTTCGTGACAATTCACTATTTCATTTTTAGATTACTCAAATTAGGTAAAATGAACAACATTTATATAAATACATACATAAATAAAATACATATGAGTACATATATGAAATAAATACATTTTAGAATGAATGCATACCAAACTCCTTTGAACTAGAAACTTCCTCTTTCCCTATCTTTCTCTCATCTTCAGCCATCACTATGTTAAATTTCTACAGGCCACTGTAAGCATTCTTTATGCTTCTTAAACTTCCATCACATCCCTGTGAGTGTACATTTCTTGGGTCTATACCAAGGTCCTTGGTCTTTTTCACCTTTTCCCATGGTGTCTTTAATTCATTTCATTTAATCTGTTTCTCAGTCATAAGGCTCAACTGGAAAGCAAGACCAGTAGCTTCACAGAAGTCTACTAAATGTATTGTCAGCAGGGAGCAGCTTCAGGCACTGTATGAAACAAACTCTTTAGCGGGAGTTGGGAAGTAAAAACACCTACTACTCCATGTGAAACCTTCAACGAACTAAGTAAGGCTGCAATTCTAAGTAAAGTTTAAGTCTACAGTAACTTAAACAGTGTCTGTATCTGGGACTTCATTTGAACAACTCTGTTCAAGAATAAGAGAGTTCAAGAATAGATTTTGTTTGAAGCTATGGATTTTAACTGAGAGAGAAATGTTACTCTTTATTGGAACATTGCATGTAAGATTCAATTTTATTTCACGTGACATAAAAAACCAAAAACATCAAGAACAAATCTAGATCTAGTACTACTTTTTGAATACAATTAAAAGGTACCTTAGTTTTTGTCACTGCCATCTTGCAAAACAACCTATATCCAAAGCAGAACTTCTGTACCGAAGTGCAAATCACATGAAGGTCACTTCACTGTTGCTGCAGCTTATGCCTTCCATATGTCCAAAGCATGCATCTGAATTTTGAAACAGAATTCCATTCCTGACAACTACAGAATTATGGAGGAACAGTGAATGTCTAAAACCCATGAAAGTGGCAGTATTTGAATTCAAATATCAGGTTTGTACTAGGTAGAAAAGAGGTATAAGCCACGGTGTTTATGACATATGATGCTATGAGAGACACAACAGGCCCATTTTATTAAAGAAATGGTGGAACACAATTTTCTTAAATGTGTCAACTGATTGTCTAGAAATTCAACTGACACAAACCCAATATTTTCATTTATAATAAGTCTTCTGTTTTTCATAGAACTTCAGGTTATATGTAGCCAATGCTGTGGGTTATTTTCAAATCAAAACAGATTTTTAAGCTGGTATCTATCGTCATATTTTAATTATACTTTTATTGTTGAATNCAATAAACACAAAACCCTAAAACATTGCCAACTTAATCTTTAGGTAATTTCAAGGTGTATTTTCTGTATATGCTTATGAAGCTGGAATATTTATTAAGTCTACTTCTAGGACGGTGGTATAAACCCACGTATTTCTTTTTAAATAAAACTTTTTGGTTGGTTTTTTTTTTCACATTAATTTTTTTTAATGGATTCTAGGACATGAGACTTAGGTATTCTCTGATACTTACGCAGCTTTTACCACATCCCTGTGAGACTATGTCTTGTCCTGTCTGCATTAAACACCTGCATTTTACCTTTTTCCAGGTTAAATTTTTACTTTTCACAATTTTTTTCCCAAGTATTCATACATTTCTTCTTTCTCCTGACCAGAAAAGGATGATACATTCTCTAGTTCTCTCTCATGTTCTAGGACACATGGGTTACATTCATTAGTTAGTTTTTTGAAAAGCTCATTGTGCTGAAGTGTTTCCAGGCTTTTTTCATTTGAATTCAATCACATCATTAAACATATTGGTGACCAGATATTTAGAAAACAATAATTCTGAAAATTAAAAAAAATACCTTATAGACAGTTGTATTTAAAAAGTCAACTATTTCATCCAAAGATTTTATGAGATTTTTATTCAATTTAAGATTACTTCAGATGACATTGGAGAAAATTCCCTTACTTGTTATATTCTTAGAGGATTTAAGTTTATAGCTGCAAACTACATGAACTTAGTTTAGCTGAATTCTGCTTTAAGCCAAGGATAACTTTTAAAGGCTAAAATTCAGTTTCCTGCTTGAATTCTAAATAAAGCAAGAAATAAGAAATAAGATATCAAACGTCACAGAAATATTAAGAGGCTTTTCTTTTTCTTCTTCCTCCTGGAAACGCAAGTAGAATTTCTAAGTTTTTAGCAGTTCTCTTTCCCCATAAAATCTAGTTACAAATCACAGAGGCAAAATATCTTAAAGGCTTTCCTTATAAAATTAAACATTTTTCTTGAAATTCTCTATTGAGCATGAACATCTTTATTGACTTTTTTACTACTTTTCCTTTTTAAATTTTCATTAGTTTCAGCTCTGGGTTTGAATGTTTTAGCTATGTGAATTAAGTTTTGAGTAATTATGGAATTCAATAGGGGACAGAAATTTTTTTTCTCTTATTCGTAATTTTATTTTAAATTATAAGGGTAATTTGTATTTTTTTCTGCTGGTATTTGCCATGGTCAGAAGCAGAATGTCAGTTATTCAGGCTACTCTTCTGGGCCAATATATCAGAATATTTTTTTATGAAAAATCACTTGTGAAAAGTAAAATAGTGGAAGAACCTAAAATCCAGCTGCCAGTGTTATTCCTCCTGCTGCCCAAATGTTTTGGGGTTTTTTTTCCCAAAAATTTTGCTCTTCAATTTAAATCAGGCATTGATAAAGTTCACTAAAATTCACTAAAAGTTTGGATACCAGAAAAAACTTTCTATCTGCATCTACAAGATGATCAGAATTAATTTTCTTTGTTCAAACTTTTTAGACTAGATCCATGACTATTGCTACATCCAGCAGAGAAGGCAGGCACAGAATGTGTTTGATCCCCCATCTGTAATTCTTTCCTCATCTCCTTAGACTCATAGCTTGATAAACTTCAGTCTTCAGACAAAAGGGTTGTTAAATATCTGCTTCACATTAGTAATTTTGATTTTGCTTTGTTCTTTTGTTTCTCGAAGTTCCATTGTCATTTTTCTTTTACCATATCTCTGAAGTAGCTTTTTCTTCTGAGGATTATAGCAAATGCTAATCCAACATGGGTATTGAAAATGACCTAATATATCAGTCTGGGATGCTTCTAGCTGTAGAAAAATCTCATTCTTCTATTCTCTAAATTTTTTTTCTGAATGTTATCTGTAACAAAAGAGGCCTTTGATCCACTAGTTAGAACTTCAGTTTTGTTTTGCTGGCTGATTTTGCAGATAATGTCATAATTTATTCTATTATTTCTTACTTCTCCCATGTAGTATACCACAGCTAGTAAGTACACCTAGCTATTAAAACACCTAGCTAAACTACCTCACTTCAGAGGAGTGTTCTTAGAACTGGTCAGCTTTAATGGGAAGGAGGCCTCAATTTTGTCATAAAGACCTCAAATACTTGCACCATAAATTAACTTTTCAGACAATACAAAATAAACCCCAAACAAAACAAACCCTGAGCTGTTCTCATAGAGTCATTGAGTAAATCATAGAATGATTTCAGTTGGAAAGGACTTTTAAGGACCATATAACACAGTCCTCTGCCATAGGTAACAATACCTTGAACAAGATCAGGTTACTCAAAGACCTTGAACATTTCCAATGATAGGGCAGCCATAACTTCTCTGGGAAACTTGTGCCAGTGTCTCACCACCCTGATCAGTAAAAATGTCTTCCTTTTGTCCTGCCTAAATCTACTCTCTTTCAGTGTAAAGCTTTTGAAAGAGAGATATTCTGCTAAATCATTTTATCATAGACATAAAGTTTTTAGTTTGCATCTATGCTTGTCCTCATGGAACTATAAATGACTGTTCCACAAAACTGTTTTAAGCAAGCAAATGGATGTCTCAGTCTCACTGCAGAGATTTTGTGTTAGGTGATAGTCACTTACTAGATTTGCTACTGCTTAACTGATTTAGATCAGCAACTTTGAGACAACATTGCCCCTAGCAATTCACTGCTCTCATATATTGTATCATAATAATCCTTTAGAAAGATTTAACTTGTATATATAAGGTGTTAGTCTGCTTTTGTAGAACCTCAAACTTGAAAATATGTATCATATATTTTATCACTTATATTCTTGATACAATTTTTAAATTATCATTAATAACAACCACAGGTTTATTACAAAAATAAATTGAGCTGGTTGTTCTGGTTTTGTTTGGTTTTCTGTTTTTAAAAAAAAGAAAATCAGACTGCAGTTGTTTACACTTTACAAGTACCATACTTCCTGTCTGAATCACCTAAAGGTCTCATCTCAGTAATGGCTAGAATCCATTTTCCAGATAAAGATAGGAAAGTTCTCCATGACTAGAAAACTGTAGGACATCTTGTCTGTGAGGAAACAAATTAATAATGAAAGGTTTTAAACCTAATTCACTATTCTTTTTTTTCCTTTTTTTCTATGCCAAGGTGGCAACACTTTATGACAATATATAGTGAATGATAGCAACTCCTTTTCTACTAGAAATAAGTTTCCTAGGTTAATTTTTCATTTCACAGGTGATTACTTCATTACAGGCTAGCTCTGAAGGTTTTTGTTTTCATCTTAATAAATTCTCTGTCCAAAGACTTTGTTAGTTTAGTTGCTGTTCTCTGCTGATATTGTCATCAGTGCTCAAACTTTAAGTGACTGCCGTTTCATATGGCACAGTTCCATTTCTCTTAGTCTGTTTACTTGTCACTGGAACTTCAGTTTTAAAGTACAGAACTGTGTTTAATGCTTCACTCTTTACTCAGACAAAATGCCACTACTGACAGAGATTTAGTCTAAAAAAGCCAGAATAAGTGTCAGAAATCTCAAGTGGGCAAATCATTCCAGCAAGTCCAGTGACTGGCACAGTCAAATATTCAGGGCTCAGGTTATGAATTTGTTACAAAATCAAGTGTTTGTGAACTCATCAGTGTTTAATTAATCCTATCTATAGTTAAATATCTGCAATATAGCTGTACATAGCTGAGCTAGCTAAACATAGTCAGCTAGAATTATTGAATAAGAAAAGTGTACTTCTCATTCTGATGACATTCATCTCACCCTGATGCAGATAACAAAAATAAACAGAAGAAAAAGTGGTTATTGCACTCCTTCAGCTAAGGTTGGGACGTTTAACTTAGATGTGGATAGATAGCCACTGTAGAGATCTCAGATGGGATTGATTTCCATAACATAATACCTCCTTTTAGGTCTTTGTACGTAGAGGTCTATATATGAGATGAAGTCTAGCTACCATGATACGCAGCAGTAAATGGAAATATAACTAATAAAGTGTAGAAAAATAATGCAATACACATCTAATGCTTATTCAGGTTATCTTCAGATAAACACGTATTGTCATTTGAACTGTGCTTGTGTATCTGGAGTATGGTTTACACTGGAAATATTTGTTTGGACTGGAAGCTGGAAGCCAAATTAATTTAATAGGTTAGAGATCTCACATGGAGAAATCTTACACAGGCTTTCAGGAAAGGTAGGGAATGTGAGGAGGGGGAAATGTCAGCAGGACTACTATGTGTAAAGGAGCATCGAAATAGGAAAATAGCAGCTTGACTTTGGGCAGGAGTAATGGTATTTAGTAGTGTGTTTTGTATGTGGTTACTGATACTGCTTTACTCTTTCCTTGAGTTTCAACACAGATTAATAAAAGGAAGCAGGATGCAGGTGTCATTATTGATTACATTGTTCCAAACTTTGCCCATAGATTTTTTTTCTCCAAGTTATAATAACAATAATTACCTCATTGAAGAATTTCCTAAGAATTGATAGAACTGAGTGGCTAGGATTGATAAGCTTTTTCAAGTAAGGTTATAGTTGCCAATTCCTCTCCAGGAAATTCTCTAACTTTTTTGGGGGGATATTTGAACTCTTCTTTGAGATCGCTCAAAAAAATTTGTGTGACCACATCTACCCAAACCTTCATATGAGCAGGAGGCTCACAGACCTAAGGAGCAAAAAGAAATGACAGAGGTTTATCTTAAACACATTTAACCACTGGCCCCTTTTTTCCTGATTGTTTTAAAAAAATGCTGCTTCCCAAGGCAATATGTAAAAGCAAAAGATAATGTATTTCTTCTACTTCTCAAATAAGTAATTTTATATTTTACTGGCACTGGAATCAACATTGAACTAATAGTCTTGAGAGGATAAAGATTACTGCATTTTCTAGAAAGTAAGGGATCATTCATATGGAATCTAGCTCAAAGCTTCAGAGGGAACCAGGAGAAGATGGATATATTTCTATCCTATATTTCCAGGTTATTATTCATGACTTCAGGGAAAAATAACTCTTCAGTCCCAGATTTAGGTTATTTGTTTTTAATAGAGTCTTTTGTCCTTTTTATATACAAAACCTCTGATCTCAGAAAAAGATTTCTAAGCAAAGTACGTGTATACATTCTATTATGAATAACAAATAATTTTGAATTATGCTATTTTATTCATGACTAAACCAGTATTATATGCTTCAACAAATATATTTGTATTAGAAAAAGAGAAAGCACAAACCCATTTATTCTATTTCATTCCAGAGACAGATAACAAAGCAATATGGTTATCCATTTACTTTCAAAACAATCTGCAGCATTTATTTTTCCCAAACAAATAAATATGGGTATAATAAATTATTTCAAAATAAAAAATTAAGTACTGATGTGTATCACAGCCACATGGCCTGAAGGGTCTGAGCATTTGCTGCAAGCAGTGAATAAAGAGAAAATTGCCAAAAAAAAAAAAAGGTATTTTCTTTGAAGGAGGTAAAGGTTGTTCTCTGCTTGCTCTGTTTGTTACCTGGTCACATACATTACTGGAATAGGAAATTCTGAGTTGTAGGCTGAACTCCTGTAGAGTGCAGTGGCTCTCACTCAGCTCAGCTTTCCTTTCCATGGAAACCAGAGCAGGGTGGAAAATATTGTCCTGTGACCGGATCTCATTCAATATGTAATCAAGACTCACTGAACCACATAACACAAACAAGCCTAAGCATGTCCTTCCAGCAAGAAGGTGACACTGAGTACAAGGGAAGAAATTAAAAATGAGATGAGGGAGCAAGATACATGAAAATTAGATAAAAGTTATTAAATAAAAAGATAAAAATCATTTGAAAGAGAAAGGCTTAGAAAAGCAGGCTATCATTGCTTGAAATATTTGACATAACTCTCCCAAATTATTCCAGTCTTGTCTACATCTGGCTCGTTTTTACTTCATTACTTACTTTGTATTTGGGTATTGTTGGTGTTTAGTTACTTTAAAAATCCATCCTCAAAGTCCTATCAGGTATCTTCTTCCTCAGTGTAGTCAGTTAGAGTTAATTGATAAAAGCCGCTGCTTGGCACAGTTAGCACATTCTGACTTGGAATTTCACTGTTGTGCTGTTTCTGTGTACTTTTATAAGGAAAGCTGCTAGAAAAAAGCACCCAGTTACTTTTTAATTCTTCATTGAAACAATGTTCCGAGGAACAGCTGCAGCCTGAAGTGAAAGGGCACCACAGGCGCCCCTTCCTGCTGTGTCAGTCAGACCGAGAGGCATCTACAACTCCGTTGCATCACTTGACGAGGGAAAAATATGCAAGTAGAGCAAGATGGGTACACTCTCTCCTGCTGTTTTTTTTATGGAACTTTCTTTTAATAAAGCCTTTGGCATGTGACTTATGGGAACCAATGCTAAGAAAGATAATGGGGAGTTGGTGAAAGAGGACTAATCCTCCATTATCCCCTACAGCAAAACTTGCAGCTGGGTGCTTAGTCTATTTCTATTAATGTCAACTTATGTTATGTTGTCTTGGAGGTCCCATATCTTACATTTTAAGAGTTTTTGTTCACTGGAAAAAATTTGGAAGTATACAGCAATATTTTATCCCTCTGCAAATTAAGTGTATTTCTGGTAATAAGGGGAAAGCTTAAACACTAACTTAAGTGCTAATATAAGAAAAGTTTTTGCATGGATACAGATATTTCAACAAGATAAAGCAGATAAAGCATGGGTATGTATTCTGGTATGTAAAATTCCCTAAGATATAAATCACAGAAAAACGGAGGAATTAATTTGGTTAAATGTACAGATTGAGAGTGTGAATGCCTGCACCCAAGCTAATCACTTTAGATTCCCAAGCAGTCAAAGGAGAGATACAAGCCCTTCTAGGTCACAATTCCTCTTATCCTAAAATAGGGATCTGAAGTAGGTCAAGTGAACTGTGCCCTGAGAGTCCCCATTATTCTCCACCAACTATAAAGGGAGCCTTGGTTGATTAATTCAGATTCAATGTAGATGTTCAAGTAAGATGAGATGAATCCCACTTAGGGAATCCAGAATGACTGTTAAGAGACCAAAAGCAAAAATAGAGACTACTTGTTTTCCAGAGATATAGAATCCAAGATAATTACATACATTTAGACATTGACTTTTTTAGGTTACTAGTTAATTTAGCATTTTGTAATATTTTATCTTATTTCATCCTACATGTTTTTCTTTTTGCTCAGAGAAACTACTTTTTATCATACTATTTTAATCTTATGATCCATAACTCGTATTCACTTTCTTTAATAAAGACGAAAGCTTTTCCCAAGCTTAACATACTTTTATGAATAAAAACTTAACAAAGCAAGGCAATTAATCTTTTCGTCTATTAAAAAAGTGTTGTACTACCAATAGCTAGGGAAATACAACATTAAAGAGAGATCTGCCATTAGACTCACCAGTATAACTTTATTTCAGCAAGAGTGCTATGAATATTTTTATGAGATAAACATCTGATTTTCAAATCAAACCAGAATGCCTTCTATTTTCTCTTCCAGATTGATGTGGAGAAATAAAGGAGTCCTAACATACTTTTCTGCTGTAACTGTGAAAATCTGTTTCAATACTGGAAGTACTGACTTATTTAAGAAATGGTTGGTTCAAATGTTAAAAAAAAATGTAGATAGTGGAAGAGGATTTTTAATGAAAATTATTTTAAAACAGATTAAATATCTAAACTACAACATACCAGCTAGACTTTTATCTGTTTAAAGTACATATGGATAGTTTATAATGCCTCTAATCAGTAAATCAGTAAATTTTCCAGTGTCAGTGAAAAGTTTCTGATCTAAAAGTCTATTTTTGAGTCCCTAACTATTTATCATAACAAAGGAAGTACTCCATTCAATTATATCACTATCAATGCGAGTATATTATGATCATACAAAAAAAACCCACCAAAAAACAACCTGTAATTTTATCATTTTCAAGTTATTTGCTGGAGATGAACTGAAATAGTAATTTTAGATAACAAATATTTTCCAATCTTTGATAACCCAAACAAAAGAATGTGCAATGAGGATTATAGAACTTCCACATGTGTTTTAGATTACTCCCTCTCTGTTTGGTGGCTCTCTCTCCTGACTGTAGATGAAGTTTAGACACCTAGATAATACAAATTGCCAGCTTCTGGACAGTTAGACTCTGGTTACTTCAGCATCCCTACAACCCCTGAAACCTCCAGTATTCTAAATATTAACTCTTATGCTTGCATGTTCTGGTGGCAGGTACCATGAGCAAGAGATCAGTATTTAAAGAGAAGGGTAAAAAGACCTCTTCCTTTGGAGAATCCAGTAAGCAGTGCAATACTTCAGCTGTTTACCAATGTATTCAATGTGTTTCATGCTTGAATCCTTTGGTGTTTTGATGTCTGAATTTTACTTTTTTAAGGTGTTCTTAAGGTGAAGGCATTCTTAATATCTCACTTTGTTGTGTGGATTACTTTTATTTTCTAAATACAGTAAAGCTCAGATTTCAATCCTTGCATCCATGCAAGGATATTAGAGGTTTAACAGCTGTGTCTTCTAACTGAGAGCCAATTTTCATGAGCTAATTCCATACCTTCAACTTTCACCATTTAGCTTAGCTGAAATTATCAAGGAGGTTATTAAATGTTTTACTGAACAAAGATATTCAATCACATAAATGCACATGTAAGGCATTTAGGGACTCAAGGGAGCACAGTGGCACAAACACGAAAGTTTTATCTTCATTCTAAGTACTTGAAATAATGCAAGGATGTATTCTGTCCCACCAGACTAGTATTTCAATGCTACTTGGGTATGCAGTTCATGCCTGGAAGTGTAAGATGTATACATCTTTGAGATTTCAAAGCCCTCCATGATACTGGTAAAGGATTCTGAAAGCAGAGAGAATCAAATGTGGAGCAACACATTTATCATGTTTTAGAAGCTGTTCTGAATGTGAAAGTGAGTTATGCTGAACCCCAGAAATTCACCTGGAGAGACAACTGGATGGTTCACTCCAAAAGACAGTCAGGGGCAAAATGAGTATTTGTACAAGTCCAAGTTTAAGCATGTAGGAACAAACTAGAGAACTATGTTGTTTGACAGTCTGGATATACTTAAAAAGTCTAAAACCCATTGTTTGATAATAATAAAAACTGTCAAGGAAATCTGGGTACATTTGTGTTATGTAATAGAAGTCATTGAACTGTTAAAGTTGCCACAGTCTTCAAGTCCATTGCTTTGTTCAGAAGTTTTTACCATATCGTCGTCTGTGCAGACTCTTCTCTGCTCAGCAATGCTAAAGTAACAGCTGGAGTTGTGTGCTGAGTTCTAGCCTTCTAGACCAAGAAAAGCATGGACATACTGGAGAGAATATAGCAAAGGGTCACAAAGAGAATGAAGGGAATGGAGCAACTGTCACATGAAGAAAAGTGGAGAGCTGGAACTGTTTGGCACAGAGAAGAGAGGGCTCGGGGAAATCTTATCACTGTGCATTAATACTTGAAGGAATGGTGTGAAGAGGACAAAGCCAAGCTCTTTTCAGTGATGCCCAGTGAGAGGACCAGAAGCAAATATCTGTAAAGCTAGTTTATGACTACTGTTTCAGTAATAAAGCCCTGAGGTCTCTGATCCTATAAATGATTTACTAGGAATTACCTTGAGCGTTTCAGCACCACAAAATGTTTGAAAAATAAATTAAAAAAAAGATTTATAAGTAATTATTTTAATAGGATACAATGCACAGATAAAATGACAGAATGAAATTGGATACCATTAGCTAGACAGCAGATTGTTACGTTTAGGTGTCAGTAAAAGAAGTGAGGAAGCAGTTGGCAGACTTATCAGATTGTCTGAATGTCTGTTTCTCTTTCTCTCCTTCTGTTTAACTAAAGGGTCTGTAGAGTCTAGCATAGTAGTCACTAGAAACTGTGCCTTTTGTCTAATCAAAATATTTTTATAATATAAAACACATTTACATTCCCTATTGGACTTAGCCTCAGGTGTCCACCCTATTTCTATACCTGAAAAAAAATAGATTAAAGTGTAATCCCAACACTATATTAAAATTTGATAAATTTCTACTCTGTAAGAAGATCAGAGTGTTCCTGAAGGGGTTCTATATATTTTCTTGAGGGGATGCAGATGGAATTAAAAGGTTTATTGCAGTCTTTTGGAAGAGATAGCCGTAAGACATGCTAGTTGATGTCACACTTCCCAAGGTTTTACCTGTGGTCAGCAGACAACACAAACTGGAGATGTTACACTGTCAAGGACTCTGCCATCTCAGAGACATCTGCAGGTCAGTCTAATTCCATGCCCATGAGGAAGCATAGTGGATTGAAGAAAAGGCTAGATTAAAAAACAGATTCAGACACAAAATTAAATAATACATACAAGGTTTAACATTTAAGTGGCTGATATTGTTCCTACTTAAACACCCCAATTGCTGCAGTTTTAGCCTATTAAAATTTACATTCTAGACTGTTTTAAATGTACTGTTTTAAAAACAGTACGTTATTATCTTTTTTAAGGCTTTTAGTTTTAGTATTTACATTCATGTAGGGGAAGGTACTAGTCTTAGAAACGTATAGTATCAATTGCTACATTTCCAGTTTACAGGATGAGTGTGTATTGCTAGCAGAAATCTAGAGGGGAAAAAAATCACTGACTGACCTGTAGAACAAATTTATATTAAAGAACACTAATAATATTTTTTCACTTATAATATTTTTAGTATTTTTTAATAATTTTTTTCAGAATTATTTTCAGAGAATATTTCTATGAACTCTATTAAACATGAGAGATTGCCTTTATTTTCCTTTACTTTTTTTTTTACTGGTCTTCTATTACTTCCCCATTGCTAAAATAAAAAATATGTAGTCTAGTTGGAAGATGCTAAGAATTGCCAGCACACTTAAGCAAAATACTTGAGAGAGAAATCCCGAGGTACCCAATAATTTGAAAAAAAAAAAAAGTTACCAGCTAGTGGGGAGAGTAGGAAATATGAAAATACTTCAAAGGGGTCAGAGAATGAATCTACATATTTTTAACACAAAATGAATAAAGCATATATTTAGAAAAATTCTATTTCTTTCTTTTACATCTAACCAGCTCTCCACAGGATGTAATTTAATCCTAGTATATATGTAGGTTTTCCCCATTCACATCCCTGTTGGCTGGAATATCACACTAGGCATTCTGAGACAGAAATGTGCTTTCATTTTTGGACAGTCACACCACATATGCTACCAACAACACAACGAATGTGTAACACTGGTTGAATACTTAAGTTCTGCAAAATTTATGGAATAATGAAGACAACATGTCCATCCAAGGGAATAATTGCTTCATGGGAAGTCTGTGCATCTCAAATTGGTTGATACCTGGACTTTAAATTGGACATTCTTCCTGTTGTTTAAAGCAAGCAAACAGTAACACTGGCAGGAAGGCTGCCTGCCAGAAAAGGGCATTTTCAAAGTCACACAGCATGAACATTTTGTTGTCAAGACCCATTACGGGAAAAAAGTAAGTGGCATTTCAATGAAAATGTCCTTTTTTATATATATTATTTGCAACTATCTGGGGATGAAGTACCTGCTACTGGCTCTGAGAACATAAGGGCATCTGTCTATTGTGAGAAAGTTTGAATTAAGTAGATCCTGGTGCTACATATTTCTTACTTTATTCCACTATTTTTTTCTTTAATCATTCCTTTAAATTTTCAATTCAGGAATTGCACTTGTATCACATTGAATTAAATTAAACATATTCTGTGATGTGACATAATTTGATGTGACCTGACCAAACCAGATGAAAATGTCATGTTGTATCACTTATTTAAAGAAAAAAATATGTCTATAATTTACTTTTACATGTGTAAAAGAATTATTTATTAGAAGCTAAACAGATCCTCCATGTGTCAATTTCTTACAGTCCTGTGACAAAGTAACAACAGCCTACTACTATAAGGTTCACATCTAAATATAAAAAAATTGCTTAATATACAGTATTGAATTTCTCCTTAGTTCTTAGAATTTCCATAGAGCATTGCATTATTTCTATCTGTGCAAGTATTTTCTAAGCAAGTAATCTGTCCTCATTTTCAGAAAGATTATTGACTGACAAAAATATTTGCAAATAAAAATTCCCAATTAGTTATCAAGTGGCAATATCAACTCCAATGGAAATTGTTGTTCATCATATTATGGGAGTGCAGAGAAGTTGCAATTCTTCTTTCAGTTATGGAAAAACTGTATTACAGTTCTGGTATTAAAATCTTTTTTCTCATAGATATTCTTAGCAAGTAGGAAGATGTTTTACAAATTCCTGCTAGCCATGTACTTTTCTAACATTTTAAATAGTCCAGTGGCACTACTTGAGAAGAAAAAAAAATGACAACAATCGAGAAGGGATACAGTAGCTGGCTCTTTACTGGCAGTTACCAGTATTGTGCCTTGAACTTTTAATATATGGGCTGTTGAGGATCTCAAAAGCAGTAGTTGCTATCCTTGTGATTATGCAAAGACGGAGAGTACAGTTGTTTGCCTTTCTGCAGGCAGCTAGATGAAAACATGCAGCTTTTGCAAGACCTGCTGGAATGAAACAGTCATTTGAAAGTCCCCAGTTATCTATCTACAGCCCAGCTGTGGTTCTGGTCCTCTGGCAGATCACTTTGAGAGGTATTTTGATAGAAAGACACATCCTAGTCTGATGCATTTACAGACCTAAAGCTGCCTATGTGGATATATATGAAAACAGATGAGGACTCTGATAAAGGCATGCAATTCATCTCTAGTTTGAAAGACTTAAGCTTCTTTAGTGAGATACCTTAGATTCTTTGGTGTTTATATATTCTGATTATCTTACCTTAATAAAGCACTACAGTGATGAAGACACGAAGTTTTGAATCATGCTGATTCATATTCCTCTACTTTGATCTAAATAGAGGAATTCATTTTTGTCTGCACTAATCCATGCATATCTGTTTTCCAAAGGCCACAGTGCAGCAGGCAATACAGCATTTACAGTGCACAGAGGAGTTTTTAAATCATGATGACATACGGGACAAAGACAACATCCAGGGAATTTCAGGAATTCTTTGCATATGACAAAACAAATTCTTGGAGAGTTTCAAGGTCAGAAAATCATAAATAGTTGATTACACAGGTAGAAGTCTTTACGGAGTGCATACTAAGATGCATATTATTCTGTGATGTGGACTGAAAGACATGTTCTGGCTGTCTGAACTCCATGCTCCTGATCTCCTGATTGTGAAGAAATTTAACTCTGTAGTCCTGTAATATGGTATTGCTAGTGCTAGTAACAGCTCATAAGCTTTGTGCTGACGTTGCATGGCCTCAGGACAAAGGCTTGTCAGACCTGCTCTGACCATTTTTTTTCTTGACCTGCCTCTAGGCTTTACTTGATTCTGTTGTGGAAGCAGTTTCTCTAAGTGACCAGGTGTCCATATCTAATTTGGTTTACTTTTACTTATCTTTATGTAGTACCATAGAAATATTAAAAATCAGTAATAAGCAGGGTTTATTTGTGTTTGTTTGTTTTCCATTGGTTTTCTTTTTTATTATTATTTATCATTCTACTATAAAAATGTAGAGAGATACATATATGGAAGGGCAGCAGATGCCTTCAGATTCAGAAACACAGGATTCAGCGCAGACAGTGCAGGAATGGGGCACAAGCGGGCATTAGGTTAGATATCAAAAGCTATTCTGCATCCCACAAAAGAGGACAGAGACAACTGCAGATGGGAGAGCTCAGATTCTGCCCTAGCTCCTCCCAGGACCATCACAAAACCATCTCCACAGGATCAGAGGAGCACACAGGCACAATAGATGCAGAAACCCAAATTGCAGGCTACTGAGGAACAAGCACCTTGTCCAGGCTGATTTCATTCAGGTTCACTACTGGTGGAGCTGGGTATGTGGATCTGTGGCAGCCTTACTTTTTTTGAACTGCCAGATTCACTAGAGTTTCCCCAGAACTAGACACCTCACAACTGTAAACAGCTCAATGTTCAGTTTAAAAATCATGCAGACTTACAGCTGGAAGAAACTGGGTTTAGGGATAACAAAGAAAATAGAGAAACAGTACCTGATGTGTAAAAGGCACCATACATAGTAAACTTGGATGTAACCTGGAGCTGCAGACCAATGAAGAAAGAAAAAGTTGTAAAAGGTCCTAGAAGAGGGTTGGGGGGAGGGGAAAATATTGTGGAAACCATTGACATGAGCACCATATTCCTCCCAGCAAAGGGACCTCAGATGACAACTACTTGTTGTAACACCTTCCTCACCACCACAAACACCAGGGTGAAACCACTGTCCCTGGTACCTAGAGCAGCAGTAGAAAGAGAGCACCACACCAGGGAAAGGGTAGAAGCAAAAGTGTGTTGTGTGTTACTAATTTAATTATGTTGCTTTGAGTTTTGTACCTTTTTCTAGTCTACTTGGGTTTGTTTTGTTTTGTTTTGCTTTCTGTAATATTTATAACTAGACTAATGATGATTCCTGAATTAGATGTAAATATTTCCAGTATAATAAGACTAAATCCTTGGCCTCTTTTATGTATAGCATGCAATTCCCCTGTGCCCAGAAATAAGATTTTTAATATAACAGAAGATGTTGTTCTATTGGTCACCATGCTTCATAAAATCTCTTGTGGATTTTGCTTGCAGGTTACTTCTTGTAAAGAGAATTTCGTAGTACTGTCAGAATTAAATTGAGCACTACAGAATCAGCATTTCGAGAAGAGAAGTAGTATATGCAGAAGAAAGGACAAAGTATAACTGAAAATGAAGCATGTCAAATACTGACCCTGAAGTCAGTGTGCTAGTACATTTTCCTGAATTTAGAAGAATCCAAACGGTTGATAAAAAATCAGTTAAAATGTCCCTGAAAGATTTCTCTTTTTGTTGATGCCAGCTGGAGATCAGTTGTAATCTAAAACAGTAATTTTCAAACCCCAATGGAGGAGGAGAAGCCAAAGGCACACACATTCAAAAAAATATCTTTTGAGTAGGGAGACATGGCTATGGTAATTTTTTTATTTCACTGTACTGATTTATCATGAAAGTGATACAATTATAAATGGGCACCGACCCACATACTTTTTGTCCCTGGAGATTTGTGGAGATTTTTTCCATTTAGATATTGGACTGTTAGATTTAGACTTAACATTATACCTATAGGTTTCAGTCTGAAAATTTGCTGCTACAGAATGAAATATATCAATTTTTATAACCTTGTATGTAATAATCAGTGCCACAGAAATTCCTCTAATGCCACTGGATGTTATAATTTTATCTTTAGAAATCTGAGGTTAACTTGTCAAGAGTTTGTTGCACAACAACAAAAAAAATACATTTATGTTAAAGGCACATAAAACTCGAGAATCAAAACCCCATTTTAACTGTATGCAGAAGTAAGGTAAATAGTAATTTTAATAAATGTGCCTGAAATATGTTTAATTAGGCCATTTTGTGATGAGAGATACTGGATTGTATTATAACCTGGGAAAAAGAAATGTGCAAAGAGCCTTTATTCATCCTGGTGGTGGCAAACTCTGTTAACTACTGACCCATGTAGAGCATGAATATTATTTTATTGTGGGCCTCAGGTAACTGCTTCAAAAATACAACATTTCTTTAAGGTGAATCTGACAGAACTTGACATGCATAAAAAGTACGCAAACAGTATGTACGTAGCATGCATCGCTGTGACATTCATACAGACAGCCTGGGTTTGGCAACAGTTTGGTATTGTAGGCTTCTTTTGACATTTAAATAGAAGATAAGAATCTTTCTGAAAGGAGCTCGGGTTGCTTTCCAGGTATGAATATACATCTTTGCAAAGGCCATCCTTAGGTGAAAATATCTGTAGAATTGTGGTTGGAGGTGACATGTTGCGGTTGAGAGATTTTGAGCAAAAATAACTTGAATACCACCTGAGAAAAGCATACTTAGGTCTAACTGTGAATGCTTCAATTATATGAACAAGATCCTCAATTGGGATTAATCATCTGAAGCTCCCTTGACTCAGTTTTATAATTTTCATTTCACTTTTTTAAACGATATTTATTTATCAGGATTTTATTCCTTCAGTTTTGTATCTGAGGGATCTGATGAGTTTTGATGTTATTTTGGGAATGTTCTGTTTTGGGAATTAGTGTTCAAATTGACACTCATAAAATATACTAATGGGAAAAAAGCCCCCACAAAAATAATGGTTTACTGTAACTATGTGATTTTTTCCTTAAATTAAGATGAGGAATGAATTATTAGTTTTCTGTTTCCATATTGTTATCTCCAGTAGTACAGTTCTAGATATAACCTTCTGGAAAAGGAGTTATAGGAACTAAAATTTTTTAGGACTCTGTGTACTCACTGTAAGTGCTAGTTGTATATATATATGATCTCCTTTCTGGAAAAAGTTTAGGAGAATAATTGGGCTCTATATCCTTTCTGTTTTCCATCCTTGAAGGTAATAGAAATGTTAATTTTTATACGTGTACATATATACACACATATAAAAATTCTTGGGGGTTCTGTACAAAACAGTATTTGTGAGTTGGGATTTTATTTGTTTGTTTTTTGTAACTGGGTTAATTGATAACTCCTTTTCTTGTTACCAGTAGCCAGCTTGATACTAACAAGGGTAGCTAATTCCAGGCCAACCTCTTGTCAAATAGGGATTTCTTAGGTGACCAAAGTTCATCTTCACAAGGTAATCATGCTTCAGGCAAGTGTCAGAACTAAGACTAGTGCCTAGAACAAGATGTACATTTTTCAGAAAGCATCAATTCCCTAATTTTTGTGCTACACACTTGTAGAGCATGTGTGAAACTCTACTTATTTCTGTATTATTTAAAAGGGGATTTGATATTTACATTTTGTGATTAAATGTGAATTACTGGTTTTATTTTGTCTGAAGTAGCATACTTCTGAAATTTCTGCAGGATAGTTAGAGGATTCATGGGAGTCTGAGTAAACAATTTGAGTTTAAAAAGAAAACTGCATAAAACCCCAGGCATTTGAAATAAATTCCTCCCAGCAAGAAATTTTTCTGAGATAGAATGTTTTATTTGTACTGTTAATTCCAAATTCAGTGTGAAGGTGTGTTTAAGTCTTCTCTGATTGTCCTCCACATTTATTTGCTTGGGCTCTGAATAATTGGCTCCCCATTCACATGTGTGAGTTGTGTTTTTTCTGTTCAGTAATCACTCAGAACTGAGAAGACTAAGAGAGTTTTGCTGTTCTCAGTGTCTGGAATTGATCAGTGCTGTATAATTTCTGGTGCTGCAGTGAGAAACAGAAACCCAAAATAAGTCTCTTTATCTGTTGTGGCTTCGTTCTTTGTCTACTCATCTACAAGACAATATAACTGTGCAGTTGACTGGGATTACACTTTAATTCCAAGACAGCATTCATAATGAAGGATCCTTCATGTGGACGAGATATATATGTAACCAGGTAATCAGGTATACGGTTCTTTCTTTAGCTTTTTATTTGAAGTTGTGTGGGTAAATACAATCCTGTTATCTATATTTCACTCCTAATTCAGGTATTCTGTGCCCAACATGCTCTGTGTGGGAATCCAGTTACCTCGTTTTGAGTGGTACATTCTTCAACAGTCAACTAAGGTTTGGTGTGATGGTTTGCCTGATTCAAAACCAATGCAACTCTAAGGATTTAGGCAAGAGGTATTACTGATTTCCTGCTATGTGATGGTGTACAGATGAGTCAGACAAGAATGTATCTGACAAATTACTGATGAATATTATAGGTAACATCTTTTTGTGTCCAATAGTTTGTACCCATTGAGTCTGCAACTGTTTGGTGAGTGGTGAGTAAAACAAAAGATAAAGGCTTAAACACATGCTAATTAATACACACAAAAATACCTTGTCTGTCCATTAGTATGTACACTTTTTTAGTTGACAGAGAAAAGAAAAAAAAACATGTAAGTGATGGGCAACACTGTTTGAATCTTTCCTGTTATTGTAATCAGAATAACTATCTTAATATTAGCAAATATTGTGGTACTATTAAAAATGATGAATGAGAATGAAGTGTGATTGGAGGCCTGCATTTCCTGGCTACATCCTTCTCTGCAGGTCATCTAATCTCATAGGGAGCCTAGAGTTCTTGCTGGTGGCCTCCAGTCTGTGATGTACGTTGCCCTGTGCCATCGCACTGTTGGTGTTGAAATTACTTTTCCCTTTCTTTCCAACTTTTGGGATGCAAGACGACATGCCCCAGCACAGACTCTACTAGTACTTTAAGCAAAACAATTATGCTCTAGTCTGTTACTTTGAAAGTGAACAGGAAAACAGCTCCAGGGACAGAAAGAGAAGCTTTCCCCTGTTCATTCTTTTAACAGCGCTAGAGCAGAAAGAAACACAGCTCTGCCAAATGGATTTAGAAAGCCAGAGGCTATACAGAGCAAAGCAGGTGATAGGAAAATTAGAGATTAATCATTTTTGGTATTTTATTTACTATTGGATTTCATACATTTATAATCATAATCTCTTCAGCATTGCGCAGTATTGATATTGCAGCAGATATTATAAACCAAACCTGTTAACTCCACATTTCAATGTCAACAGAAAACACAAAATTGTTAAAACTGGTCATGTAACTGATGTAATATTTTTAATTTTTATTGAGTTTGTGGTGTTCTTTTTTTTATATTTGCTTTGGGACTTTATGTTTGTTAACTTTAGGTTACAGAACACATGCTTTTATTTATTTCTAGGCATGCTACATTAAAGATTTCACTCAGCTTAAGCTTCAGCAAATAATGGTGAACAGAAAGAAGTGTTGTATATTATTTGTTTATTTCTGATCAAAGAGTTTAATGTGTGTGCTTATGTTTACACAGTAAGTTCCACCACCTTGAATATTACCTGAAAAAGAGTAAGAGGTATATTACTACAAATTTTTAGTTTGTTGCTATGTAGGACAAACAGATTCTATATAAAGGTTTTTACAAAGGCTTTAGCACAAGATTAAATTTTTAGATACATCTCATAAATCCAAAATTACACCAGGAAATTCTTCAGAATATATAGTGAGTCATTCCTCATTTTCAGTGGTTTATCACAGAAAGAAACACAAAAGAGAGGTGGTTTTGTTTGAAATTTACACTTAGGTGCTTATTTTACTTTATCTTATTATGAAACATCTAATGGTTTATGTTTATTGTATAATGCACCTGCTTCAGGGAAAAAGATTGTATAAAACATGTATGTGTGTGGACCTACTGCCCCCACCAGACTCTTGCATATTGAAGCAAGGTGGAAAATCTCCAGTTAAAGTGTTGGTAAGGGCAGAGATGTTAAATTCAAGACTAAAGTTCATTGAATGTTTACTATAGGTACCTTTCAAAGGATAAAATAAATCTACAGTTTTAACTTGTGCTCTTCCTAATCTGGTGCTTACATTGAGGTACTGCAGTGTACTGCAGGTGTTAATATTTCTCAGTACTTAGAAATCTATGTAAAATGCTTTTCATTTCAGAGTTATGCCATGTCTTGTACGTGCTTTGTCTCTCCTCCAGTTTATCTTTTTGTATTGTCAGTTAAATTTAGGAGTATCTACTCTTAGGAATATTTCAGTCAAAGGCACTAACCTTTTCTCTTGACTCTCCTTTTCCTTCTCTATCAGATAAGGAATTACAAGGCAATAGTTTTAAAGAAGCAGAAATTTCACACCCTCACATGGTTCATTACATAGCAAACACTATTTTTATGCATGAGGAACAACATTTTTAAAATAACTTAATTCTCTAGGCCAGATAAAATTTACTCAGTATAATAGGTGTAATGTGCAATTTTACAGACACATTGCAAGACACAGCAGTATTACTGAAAGTAAATGTAAATGTGTAATAGATTTTTTTAAAAAATAAAATAAGAGATCTCATTAAATTCTGCTTATCTTTAAATACAGGATCTTAGAAGAGGAACTGAGACACAGATAGCCAGGCCTGCTATGATTTAACTTTCACTTTATTCAGTGGACATTGCCATATATTTTTGACCTTTGGTTTCTGACAGTAGATGTTGATTTGATGCAGAACACTGTTCTTTCATTTCAGAACTGTTAATGACTAGAGATCTGTTTCAGATCTCTAGTGACGTTATGCCCATCCTATACAACACAAATGAGGGCAAACATTTGTTCCAGTTTGCTATGTATTTGACAATGTCCTCTTAAAGTTCTAATGTATTCTTTTCGTGTCCAAGTATTCCAAGAGTGTAGAGATATATGGTCTACCTTTGCCACCTTAGCTATACTGCTCAGAACTAAGGAGATTTTAGTGCACATCAGTAGTGATGAGTTATAGACTGAATATTCAAGGGATTTCTTTTATTTTTATACACTTTCTCATCATTGTCTCTTTGTAATCTTATCCCTTTCATAAGACTTTGCAATGCAGAATCCCTCAACATATGTTTTCCCTTCTTGATTTTCAAACATATGTTGGGCAACATTGTAAATCTTATAAAACAATAGTTTCTCCTGTCCTGAGCAACTGCCAGGTTGCAGATCTCCTATGAATAAAATATTGCATTTTTAAGTACTGAAACAATACAAAGCCAGCCCCACTATTGAAAATTCACACAGTAGACAGAGAGCAAATGCTCAGTTCAGTCAGTTGGGATTGTTATAGGATGGTAACCCTAAAAGATGATGATTTCAGTGCTGCTTACTGATTTCATCCAATTGCTATTCAAGAACAACTGAAATCAAGAACATTTTTTATTTCCTTGCTGCATGAATACATTAATACCAAATGGAATTGCACAAAATGTATCTTTAAGTGTTCAAATCTCAACTATGTCTAACTATTAAGTTGTAAGGTTTCAGTCTGTGCTTCAGCCTGAGCTATCAAGTGTCATACAATGAAATATTAAGAAGCATCATCTGCAAAAAGAAGCTAATCCATCCTTCAGAATAGTACTGAGAGAGAGAGAATCTGTAGAGAGAAGAAATACTTTCCTACCAGAGGATCAGTTGGAAATCAGGATCATTGGGAGTGTCCCTGTCATGAGAAACAAGCGTAGAAGACAACTCAAAAGTTTTTGAGGAAATAATTTTAAGAGATCTCTGAAGAAAAGACCCATTTGAAGAAAAGAGGTTTTGTGTTTATAAACATCAAGGGTTAGTAACATCAAGGGTTACTAAGTTTGCTTAAAGCCCCTGTGACCTCCAGGCAGAGACATCTCCTTTTTACAAACAGCACTATATTCTGCCCTGAAAATTGATAGTGTCAAAAGCAAATACAGAAATCATTCTGCATCCTCCTCCTGACAACAGTGTTCCTCACAAATAATTTTATTTTTGATTTTAAAAGATTACATTTTTTATTGTCAGTCTTTGTTATGTGCAAGTACATAGCAATTATCTGGTTTCCTATCTCTGTTCACTTTATTGAAAGAGACAAATTTTTTCCACCACAATGGAAATGCAAATATTACTACTGAAAGCAACAAATGAAAACTTTGGGGATAAAAAATGAGCTTTATCCTCTAACATTTTGATGTTTATAAGTATAGCACTAAGACCTTTAAAAATTACAGCATTTACACCATAATGCAAGGCCTTTTCAAAAAGAAAAGCATTTTAATTCTATTTGTCTAAAATAAACGTGTACCTTTGTGTGATCAAAGGAGGGAGTGTGTGATTGTACCACTGCTATACACAACAAAATAAAAGTGTAGGGGAAGACATTAGAAGTAGGGAATGTCTTACTCTTACAGTTTTAGTGTTATACACATATTCCTGTACTGTCTTACAACAAATCTATTTCTGTACACCTTCGCTTAACTGGATTTACAGGAGCTTATTTTTATTCATAGCTATATAAATATATATATATACACACACACACACATATTCCCTGAATCAAAGTGAATTAAAAGGAAATGACATGAAAGTGGGGAAGGTAGCTCAGATTTCTCATCAGCAGTCTAATCATGAGAGTGACCCACAGGCAACTTGAAAGCTGCCCACACAATTACTCATGGAGTCTGCTGAAAAACAGGCATTGCTGCCAGTAAAATCTTTCTTATCTTGAATCCAAGTCTAGTGATTGCCAGCTAAATAGGAGTTGGGGGGAGGAATACAAAGTGCAAAGCATTGCGTTAAACTGACACTATATATCACTATTTGGCAGGCTGTACATTTTTATGTGATATGTTGTACAGACACAGACAAATATACACAACTAGGATAAGTATCCACAACAAAGTGATTCCTACTCTAGTTTCTCTTTTCAGTCACACTAGTCTTACTGAAGTTAAGAGAGCTGCTCCAGTGCAAGACACAAATCTTTTGAGTGTGCTGGGTGGGAGAGGTACTTTCTATCTTAGACCATGCTACAGGCACACTAAATACTGTGAACTTCCAAGTAATGAAAAGCTGAGAGATCAAAGCACAACTGCCTCCATAACCACCATGGCTAAAACCTGATCATGTTTTAAGTGACTTCAAAAGCATTATGTGAAGAATAACTTCAGAATTTAAACTTAAAGAACACTGATGCTCCAGCACCATTATGAATATAAAAGAGGTTATACTGCTATCTACCATTCTGTTAGGGACAGACATGATCAGCTTTCAACTACTAGAAAGTCTTTATTAACAGTTTTTTCACTGAAAACTCTTTTCCCCCAAAAATAAAAGTATATTTGCATTAGGGGAAGGCAGAATTCAAAGTATTTTTGAAATCATATAAAATTCTCTAAACAATTTAAACAAAAAAAAGCTTGTGTGTTAAGAAAGCCTGGATGTTTTGACAATGTTATTATTGGTTTTTTTTAATGAAGTAAGTGTAAAACAATTACAATAGTAACAGTATCGATGTCTTTAAAATCAATAACAAATAAATGAAACTTTTACTTTTAGTTACTTCACTGAAAAAATACCACTTTGACTAACACTTGCAGCCATCTTTTGTGACAATGTGAATTTATTCTTTGCATTCATTTGACAACTGATCTGAAATAATTGATTCCCATGTTCATTTGCCCAGAGTCATAATGATTAATGATGATGATGAATAGAATATCTTAATGTATTTAATAGCACATTGTTATATATCCATGTGTGGTGCTACAAAGTATCAGTATTCATTACAAACACTGGTTGATGTGAATATACAATATGTTACATATTATAAACAGAATATTTCCTTGGAAGGAAACCCCAAAATAAAAGAAACAGGTTGATTAACTCTGCAAGGTTGTCTCTTCTTATCATATCATTTTTCTTAACTTTTTATTTGTTAATTATTCCTTTCAAGAGAGAGAAAGAAGGGGTTTTTATGTTACTTATTATATCAGCAAGCCACCTTTAAAAACAACAATTAGAATATGGCAAGTCATTGCCAATAGATTAGTTTTTTGAAAATAATATGAAAAATGTAGGATGCCTATGTGTTTCTGTTTATATTAAGTTCATATTATTTAATAAATTAATAATTTAAGTTTTTTTATAATAACTACTTATAATAATACCCTTGAATTATTGTAGAAGTCTCTCAGTATTACTCTTCTAAATAATCTGTGGAGTCACTTGTTTTATGACTTTTCCGTAATACTGAAAGATGTATCTTTTAGAGTTATGCACTTGAAGAAGGACATTGCAACATCAGTGCTATTTAATAGCTAAGCATTTTATAAGAATTAAAATCCTTGGCTAGACTGATTCACAAATTGTGAGAATTTCCATATAAAATTAACTTTTACCTTTCCATTTCCAAATGTATTCAGAAGGTAATTGTCTAATAATGAACTTGCTTTAGGGATGTAATTCTGCAATGAAAAATATGTAAGTCTCTACATAATAGCGTTCCACAGTATCTGTGGAGGAAACTGAAGGGATTTTTGTGCAGACTTTCCTCTTTTTTTTAAGTGAAAAAATCAGCATACATTGGTGTGAAATAGTTATCGTAAATCAGTGCCATTAAACCAAGTTTCCATTCAAAGCAATGGCAAAGTCCTGTAGACCTATATTGACTGTTGTGTTTAACAAAAGGGACTTAGAAAACTCACAGGATTTCCTAAGGAAAATCATGAGCCTTCAGTAATTTCAGCGAAAAATGCAGTGATCGAGAGATTCTGTAAAAAGTGAAATGAAGAGGAGATATAAAAATGGTGATGTATTGGGGAAAAAAGGTCTAATTTGGGTGTATGCAGACTTTGTATCTTGGTTGTCAAGACTAGCTCATTTACCCATTTTGAATGCAGAGAAAATGTTTCAATAAAAAGCAAACTTGGAGACTTTATTTTGAACACTGATCTCTTTTGCCCTTTATTTCAAAGAACATTTCCCACTTTCCTAAGCAAATTACTGTTAAAAACAGAAGTTATACAGTAATATTATAGGGGGGGTGGTAGTTTGTAAGTCCAAGTTTGTCGTGATTGCTATGAGAGTGAAACTGTTCAATATCCTCTGTGCACCGTACATTATATTTTTGGAAATGCATGAAAAAAAGAAAATCTTCAGTGTTACAGAGAAAGCCCCTGGGACCTTGGATGTCAGTTGTAGGAGAAAGATTGCTCTACCTATATATTCATCTCTCCTAGAACTGACATCCAAGGTCCCAAAGCCTTTTTCTGTATCATTAAAGACATTTTTTATGCGATTCCAGCGATGTAGTCTTTTCCATCCTTTGCAAGAAATATTCATCCATTCATATTGTAGAAAGCCAGACATCCTGCTGCATGTTTGAGAATATTAGAGAGCTGTTTGGAATAGGGGTATAAAATACCACATTGTACAAAATTTTCTAATATCTTCTCTAAATAAAAAACCACTATTTATTTCAAATGAAACATGTCATGTAGAAAAAAAAAAGAAACAAAATAATCCTACCAAAAAAATAAAAATAAAAGGAATTATAGGCTGTTAAAAATACTGTGTGCCCACGGTAGAATTTTTTGTTTGTGTGTGTCTCTCTCTTGAGGGTAAGCTGGGAGAAATTCAAAGGTATCTCTCATGGGCCATCAGTCTCACTTTGGTATTTCAGCATAAAGCCTTTCTCTGTGTACTGACAAAAGATATGCCCTCAGCTAATAACAGTTACAGATCAGCTGCATTAAAAGAAAGAGGGTTGTGCTTTTTTGTCAGTGAGACTTGGCTCTGTTCAAGTTTACTGCTTTAGTTACATTTAGCAAATGCTACAAAGAATTTAAGACAATTTTTATCTTCATGAGAACTGTAAGGGAAAGAAATAAGGAACTGCATTGAAAGCAAGCTAGAGATGTGCTACTGGGTGTAACACAGAGGTGTGTTAGTAAGAGCTTAGGGATATTAACTTGGGCAATACCTTTTTCCAGTTAGGAGCACATGACTACTAGTAAACTTAGAGTGAACAGAGAAGATTTTTCACACTACAGTAGTTGCACTTTGAAGGATCTCTGGCAGCTGAAAAGCTCCAAGGCGCCATTACACTGGTTTTAGGTATTAATAGACAAGAATATATCCTGTATATGACCAAAATCTAAACTCCAGATGTATCATGTAAACAAAGTACCCACCCTGCTTTAAAGGTGAATTTTTAATAGTGCTTTTATTAAAGAGTATTTCTGAAGTTTAATGTGAGTTGATCTATTTGACAAAATAATCATGAATCTAAGTGACATTCCAGTCACTTACTTGAGTACATCTTTTTTTCCTTGGGATATGGGAGGAAGAGAGAAAAGGAAAGGGAAAGGGAGAGGGAAAGGGAAGAGGAAAAGGGATAAAAAAGTAAAAGAAGAAACAGGAGGGAGGGAGAGAGGAGAAAAACCTTGATTTGTTTGTGATGTTTCTCTGAGAATATCTCTAAATGGCCCTAAGGACATGAATCTGTGCAACGTAACAAATCCCAGCTGAGGCCAAGGAATTTCACAGAGAATAGAACACCTGCTGTTATGTAGTCAGGTGGAGAACAATGACTTCAAGTGAGAGGATTTCTAAAATAAGTTGGGATTTCTTTTATAACTATTATTTTAATAATTTTCCAACTGAAATTTTGGAAGATAAGTGATTCTAAAAATCAACATCAATAAATCCTAGGATCAGAAAAGTCACAGGATAGACTTACATGACTCAAGTATTTTTGTTCTGAGATTAGGTCTTTTAAGATTTTTTTTTCAGACTCTTTTGTCTTGTCTTTTGTGAACCACAAAGCCTTTTTTTAAGGAAAGTCAGGACTGTAGCACAATAGCAGCATAAGCTATCACTTCTGAGAAGATGAATGCTTTCTGGATGAACTGCAAAAATGCTTGTTATTGTTGACAATCACTTAACACTCAGAAAAAAAACAGCTTTTCACACTGGAAACAAAAATATTAATTGTTTCAAATGTGGTTATATTCTGTCTTTTTTAAACAGTAGATAGGACATCTCAGCTGTCTGGGAAGAAAATAGGTAGTCTTCTTTTTCACAGAATCACAGAATCACAGAAAATAGGTAGTCTTCTTTTTGCTTTAGACTAGACACACATAGAGATCTGGGAGTTGTATTTTATTTGCCACTGTAGCTAACACAAAATTAAATTTGCCTACATTTGGATTGATGCCCAATGAACTAAGTTTCCAACCCTTTTGTCTCTGTGTCTTACACAGATTGTAATTACACAAAAGGGATAAAAGGGAAAGGAGTCTCTAGGGCTCACATTTAGGGGTGAACGAGATCCATTTCCATCAGAAATTTTTAAACCTCTCTAAAATTTTTCTTTTTTTCAAAACAGTTAGGTTCACTCCCTCTTCTCTTTTTTCTTTTCTCCCCCCCCCTCTTTTTTTTTTTTTCTTCTGTATATTTCTATTCATT
>WAAB01007365.1:29694-44109 GCA_013389865.1 Piaya cayana | reverse complement strand
TCCCCCCCCCTTTTTTTTTTTTTTGTATTAAGAATAGTCCTAGCACAGCAATACCACCAATAGGAATGAGGAGAAGCATATAGCACCTGCACAGTGGTAAAATTTCTGTGAATACCATCAAACTTCCAGAACTGGGCAAATGAAAGTTTGGGCTGAGCACAAAAGGAGACACATAGGATAAAGTTAAAAGATGCTTTATAAGGATGGCAATTTCTTCAACCTGTAAAATGTAAATATTCTTATGTTGCTAATATTTACTAGTTGATTATTATCTCATGTTGTTTTGCATGATACTGTATTTTTAAACTCCATTGTCTTACACAGAATCATAGAATCACAGAATCACCAGGTTGGAAGAGACCCACCAGATCATCAAGTCCAACATTCCCATCAGTCTCTAAACCATGCCCCTCAGTACCTCATCCACCCACACCTTAAACACCTCCAGTGAAGATGAGTCAACCACCTCCCTGGGCAGACCATTCCATTGCCTAATGACTCTTACACAGAGAAACACATGCACATATGTACAATTCCACTAAAATTTTCATTGGGAAGTTGACATTTGCTATAAAGCAATAAGATTGACACTGATAAGGACTCACCTGAGGTTTCTAAGCAGGGAGAGCAATTCCTTCTATAGAAAAAAGATAAAAAGACAGCATGAGAGAATAGTTTTTAGGTGGGACATTACATTTAACCTCACTAAATAAAGAGCAGGAAAGAAAAATCAGATTGTCAGCAGCTGCTGAAGTTAGTGTCCGCAATGACTTTACATTAACAATATTAACAGACCAGATCATATCTCTCCTCAGTCTGCTTTTTTTTCTGGGCTGAATAGACCAGGTGACTTCAGCCATTTCCTATATGGCTTCCCCTTTAAACCCTTTATCAACTTTGTGGCCCTCCTCTGGAGACTTTCCAGTAGATTTGTGTCCTTTTTATACTATGGCACTCAAAACTGCACATAATACTCAAGGTGCATCAAAGCAGCAGTATAGTGCTTGATGCAGCCCAGAGCATATTTGGGCCTCTTGGCTACCAGGACACACTGTGGCCGTGTTCAGCTTGCAGTCAACCAGAACCCCCACATCTCTTTCTACAGGGCTGTTCTCTAGCCTCACACTCCCCCAGCCTGTATGTACATCTAGGATTTCTGTGGCCCAGGAACAAAATTCAGTACTTGCCCTTGTTTAAATATTTTATTTGGAACACCACATAGCAAAAGGAAGGCTTCAAATTCATCCATTTGGCAGAGATTTGCTCACAAAGAATATCTTACTTAAATAAGATATACAATCTGTGTTCGTGTGCTATTCTTCTGCCTAGAGCTGTAAGTAGAACTCAGACAGTAATGTATAATGGTTAAAAAAAGAATTAATTTTGTATAGGAGTAACACTATTTGTTCTAGCTGCTCCTTTTCTTTGTCTGTAGAAGAATACTTATCTTGTTTTTTTGTCAAAATCATCTAAAATTTTAAAATTTTCTCAGCCAAAAATTAACTCCTCTATATTGGCTTTCCCTAAGCAGCAGTCTCAGAGTATTAAGGAAACTGTGCAAACACCCATTTAAGAGTAAAGAAGAAAACTTGGAGGGGGAAGGAGCACACTAAACCCAACATTAAAGAGTTCAAAGGTTAAAAAGCAGAGATAAGTGGTGAAAGCCAAACAAAACAAGAAACATAGCGTAGCAAGGGGGGAAAGATTGTAGAGTAGGGGAAAATTAAAAGTTCTAAGACAAATGCCTGCAAAAATGTACAAATGGGAGGAATAACAAAGTTACAACTGAGAGGATCAGACTCCAAAGGCCTATGAATTCACAACAACAATAGCAATGACCATAACTTCAGGTTCATCATTTTGCCACAATATTAATAAGCTAGTATCTCTGGAGTATATATCCATAATTTTTCCCTACTCCAAGACAGTCCACGTGTGAACACTGATGGAAATAAAAGCAATGTATAAAAATTCAATCCTAGGTTTTACTATTTGGCATATACGGTATTAATCTTTATTAATTAATCTGGAAACTAAAACCACCGATGTATTTGAGCAGATTTTTTTTCAGTCTTTTAAGAAGAATAAGTAGTGTGCAGACATTTTAATAACCTCACCTCTCAAGTGTATATATTTCTAGTACCTGCAAGTGGAATGATTCATCTCTCGACCACTTAATTTTCTAACTTGAAGGGTAGGTAGTAAGCTATTTAAACAGAAGGGGAGGAATGCGTGATAAGAAATAGAGAGATCATTCTATTTTTAAGAATTTAGTCTCCATCTCATGGTTTTACTGGTTATACCTTTTCATCCTTGATAAAATTATAGACTACCTGCTGTCAAACAGAAATGAAGATCATATGAATGAGTACAACCAGGTAAAATGTAACCAGGAAGCTGATATATTTCCTGCATCTTCACAGCTTATGGGATTAAAGCATGACAAGCAGAAAAGTACAGGGATCACAGTTACACAGATCTGTCTTCATTTGGGATTGTTACTTTGATGTGATCCAAGTAAATTCCTTTCAAGAAGTATGGATGTGGTTGCCACTTAGGGTGATTAAGTATAATCTAGTTTGATTCAATATGTTACAATGTAAATTTATTTCCAGGTTCTTTTCTGAAGATTGAGGAAAATTCACATTTATAAGCCTTTGTTCACTGGGAATCTATTTCTGCAAAATTTTGAAGGGGTAATTGGAGAGAAGTTACCAGTTGTCCTTTTTCAGAAGTGTCAGACAAATGCTGTTATAAATAAATTTAAATATGCTGCAACTCTTACATCTATCCTGACAAGAAGGTTAATAAATTGCTACTTCTAATTTCCTTTCTGAAGGATTGACCATTCCACTTGCCCAGGCTTTTAAATGCATTGTTGGTAGGTGAATATGAAAAACACCCAAAGCCAGACAGCATCAAATTAGAGATTTTTGAACATTTCCTCTGAGATAAGGACATCAGAACCACCAACAAGGTTTATAATTGAAAAATCTAGATTAAAAATAAAATTAACCAACACTGTTATCTTTTGAAGAAGAAACCACAGGTTGGAGATACCACAAAATTTAATAATATGTTAAGAAAACTTTCTCAAAGCACTGGGACAGGGCTTGTTACCAAGAAGATTTCAATACATCAGACTGATGACTATTAAAAGAAATTACTGCCTCCCATATTGCCTTTCACAACAACTTAATTCATAGCATAATGAAAAATGTAACCATGATAAAATTTTCCTCTCCATACCCTTTCATTCATGCATGAAACTCCACTGAGAGTTTATATTAATGAGTTGCTGTATGGTGAGTGTGCCTGCACAGCTAAATCTCCAGCTGCAAGGAATGATTCACCATAAAATTCTTGATTGATTACTGGAATACTGGTCCATTTTATACATTAGAATTTCGTGGGAGGAGCACTATTTTCTATGGCAGTAAAAACAGATGAGGAAGAAAAAGAAACAACAAGTATAATATTTGGAATCTTTAATCAAAATTGTTACATAGAACAGAATTTCTTTCCATGGCCAGCGACCCCTAAACAGAAAGCTTGCATAACTATAAAAATTTCACAGCACAAGGTACACTAGAATATGAAGAGTAGACAACCCATCAAGAAGTGGGCTTCCGTGACATAACTTTATACCTTTTCTATTATAAAAAAAAAGCAGTATGTGCTTTTTTTCTAAGACTCTGATGACCACAGTAATCCCATGGATGTGTTTGGGCTGTTGAAAATTGTCTATAAAATAGAAAAATTGTGGATCTGATATTATCACACTTAACATGACTAATCAAATAAGGTACATGAATTTGCCCTTCACAAATTACACTGCATATGTAGATCTAATTGATGACTGTGGTGAGCAGTTTGTGAATTACAGCATGATTAATGGAAACTGGTAGATTTCAATTCATGTGCTTGCTAGAGTTATGAAGTACTGTGTGTGGTTGCATATGACTCCCTGGATGATGGCTTGACATTCAGCCAATTAAATGAGCTTGACAAGCATCTGTCCATTCCTTTTGTAAACGACTCTGCACATGTTTACACAAATGAAATTACTGGGAAAAAAAACAACACAAACATCCATTTATTAGCTCCTTGGTTTGGACTCTCCCTTTCTTTCCTCACAGAAGTCAGACAGGTACACAGACAGTTTTAAATCAAGGACACTTACAGAGTGTTCTTTAAGGTCTGAAAGATATGATATCTGCTAGGATTGTCTAAAATTGTCCAGTTTATGAAGGCATTCTCTTTTCCAATGTGTTCCCCATTACAACCTGCTTCTTAATTTCATTATTTTGTTGAGACAGTGTTGATATGTAGTACATCATCTTGTACTGAAATTTCTCTCTCTAATCCTTAAGTGTTTTCTAAATAGTATCCGTAATGGAAGTTCACAGACCACAAGAAATCTCTCATATCCTTTCAAGGCAGAACTCTGCTTGGGGTAAGTAAGAAGAGAGTGTAAGAGATGAAGAAAGCAAAGGAGAAAGGAGTATTGTCAATCCTTTTTCTTACCTCCCCTACTGTTAATCTTTAGTCGATATCTGAGTTCTTCCTCCTCCTGCAGACTTATTCTTTCTTAACTCTCACATCTTTCCCTCCCTTAAGTCCTCCTAACATTTTACAGCTAGAAGCTGTTTCTTCATGTCCTCTCCCCATGATGTCCCTCTATTACCTGAGTCCCATACTGGCTTCTGACTTCCTTCCACAATCACTTTCTAAATCTGTATTCTTGTCTTCAAGGATCTATTCCTGCCTATTTCTCTCTCATCTCTCTCTATTTTGATGCCTCTGTGTATCTTATATTCTTTCATCTCAGAGGCATGAATTTCTTTAGCTCAGTTGTGAAATCTGTGCTGAAATAACATCCAGTCATCCTTTATAATATTTCGGCTTTTGAGACTCTGTGGAGAATATACTAAAATTAAAAACAAAGTGTGCAGTCTTCAACATTGCTATAACCAAACTACAGACAAAACTACATATTAACTGCCTTTACCATAACGAAATTGAACATAGCTCCTGGAAAATTTCAGCATCAACAGAACAAACCATATGAAAATAGGGGTGGGAAAGACTAGGACACTGGAATACACTATTTTGTTTAAGCTTAATAATGCTCTCCCTCCCTCATCAGTTACTTGTGACGTTGATTCCCAAAATGAAAGAAAATGAGACTGATGTTCTAATCATAATTCTCATAGGATCTCTAATGAAGTAAAATCTTGCCCTATCTTCTGGACCTGTTTACATGGTCTTTGGCCTGGATTAGAGATTTCTAGTCTGCCATGGCAGGAAAAAAAAACCACCAAAAAAACCCCCCAAACCACTCACTGAAGCTGCAGCAAAATCACATCTTTTCAGAAGGCAGTAAGGGTTGCCTCAATGTTGAGGCAACAAGGGAAAAATGAGATAAAATGGAAAATATGGTTTTTTCCAACAGACTTGAAGAAGGCACATTACTGTGAAGTTCTATTTTTTTTTTTTAATTGATCTTATGGTTCAAAGTCTGGAAGAAGGAGGAGAGGCACTGCTAATTAAGCTTCTGCTGCTGAAATTCTAGCCAGTAAAAATTCCATTTAAATTCCATTAAATTCCATTTAAATTCCAAATTTAAATACCTTAATAAGCACTGACCAAAATCTACATGGGCATGTGGACAGTGATGATTAAGTACCAACTGTGGATGAAAATTTCACTGAAAATAAATATTGAAGATAAAATATCTTCAACGGCAAAGCTCTCAAAGAAATCTACAGGGACAGAATTTCAAATTGAATCTTTGGAAGAATTGTGGACCTGAATTGTTAGTGGATAAAATTTCGTACTGAATGTACTNAGGAAAAGGATGATTTATAAAAAAAAAAAAAAGTATCACATATCTGTCTTTCTACTATATTCTTTCCAAGTCTGAGATAAAAATTAGTGGAGAAAAAAAATGGAAGTATTCACAATTTATATTTTCCATTTCTTCTAGTTTTTCCCTTGGTTAGCCTATCTAATGCTGCTTTCTTTTGGGAAGGACTTTGAGGTCTTGCTAAAAAGCAGAATGCACTATTTTAATATGTACATATACAAAGAAATCTTAAAAGCTTTTCCCAGAGAAAGTTTGACCCTGAAGATAAAGAACATTTTAAATGGAAAAAAGGTTTTAAATAAGCACATAAACAAGGATCATCTCCACTCATAAAACCCCTGTAGTACAGAAGGGCCAATCTGCTGCCTTGTGGGCTCTATCCAGACTGCAGGAATAACACTGTAAGGCCATAGAGGATTGAGAAGTCTGAAACACAAAGCGCTGAAGTGTTCTTTTTCTCTTTTCAACATTTCAAGTCTATCCAGCAGTGGATAACCCTTGTTTGTGCCTTTAGCATGCCAAAACAAGTCTGCTTCCTAGGGCAGCATAAAAATAGGCCTCATTTCCACAATTTGACTTTGAGTGAGTAAAGACTAGACTTCTCTGCAGCTGTGCATGATGTGCCTGCTGCAGCATATTTCCTCAGCCACAGGAAACAGAATGGAACACACAGAAACATTCTTGTCTACTGTCCACGCCATGCAGCGGAATGCAATGCCCAGGAAACAGTGTGATCCCAAACCATCCCTGGGATGTTCAGTCATCACAGTGGTGGTACAGACAGCTGTACTTGGGAGCTGGGAAAATTCTTGAGTCCACACTGTGGACATCTGTCTGCCCCATACACTCTACTTACAATACCTTTAATGATCAGAGCTATTTTTTGTTATGAGGCCATTTATCTTCAAGGGCAGATTCAGAGAACTGCTTTTTGGAAATGAAAATACCAGTAGTAATTAACAACTTTTGCCTCTGCTAAACTCTAATGGGCCAGAACTTTTAACCCAAGGAGATGATTTTAGATGCCATTACCAAACCTTTGTGTAGTCACTCTTTCAGTCATTCATTGACACAATGTCTCGAGGGCACATGCTTACAGAAATAATTGGACTGTGCCTTACACTCAAATTCAATATACTTTTTCTTTTGTGTTGCTTTTTCTGATTCATGATGAGCAAAGATTGAAAAAAAACCCTTAAGTATAAAGAAAATTTCTTTTTGTTTCAGANGGGAGATTTAGGCTGAACACCAGGAGGAAGTTTTTCACGGAAAGGGCCATTGGGCATTGGAATATGCTGCCCAGGGAGGTGGTTGATTCACCTTCCCTGGAGGTGTTTAAGGCATAGGTGGACGAGGTGCTGAGGGGTATGGTTTAGTGTTTGATGGGAATGGTTGGACTCGATGATCCGATGGGTCTCTTCCAACCCAGTGATTCTGTGATTCTGTGATCTCAAAGTGACCAGCTGCAGCACTTCATGAAAATCAGATTTCAGGTCTCTTTGACCAGATTGTAGGAAGACAGAAATGGAACTGTCCAGAGTAGCAATTTAGAATAAACTACTCTGGAAACGAACGTGACAGTAACAATTTCAATGAAAAGGATAAAGGCTAGAAAGCTCAGGTCCTGTTTTAAAACTCTCTGAAGTCTCTAAATGAGATATTTGCTGCCTCAATAACAAAGGGGAGAGATGCAATTTGAAAAGAATTTGTAACAAGGGAAGAGTAAAGATCTAGTGACAAAAATCACTAAGCAAAATCACAGACTGCTTGTGCGGGGAACTTACCATACTGACCAGTGCCTTTTGTTTATCATTATTTATATCTTCATATGATTCTACTTTCCCAGGGTTTTTTTTATTGTTTTGGGTTTTTTATTCCCCCTCTTAAACTTTAGTTCTTATGGATAGTAACTGTCTTTTTCCATTCCTGTATATACAGTGTCTTACTTATTAGGGATATGGTATCGGATTACAAATTTTAAATGCTTCCACAGAACAAAAAAGAATCCATATAAATTACCCAGCCTAATTTTGTTTAAGTGGAAGTTACTCTATTGATGTTTGCTGAACTGACAAAGGATAAGGATAAGGCTCAGTCTTTATTAGTAAGCTAAGATGTTCTCTAGGTACTCAGCTTCATGAACTGGAAGACACGGAGGGAGAGCAGAACACAGTTCCCATGATACATGAGGAAATGTTTAAAGACTTGCTGGGCCAATTAGACATTCACAAGTTTATGGGGCATGATGGGATCCACTCAAGGGTAGCTGGTAGAAGTGCTTACCAAACCCCTTCACACCATTAACCATCAGTCCTGGCTCACTGGGGAAGTTCAGCTGGGCTGGAGGCTGGCTGATGTTATATCCATTTACAGGAAGGGATGGAAGGAAGATCCAGGAAACTACAGGCCTGTCAGTCTGACATCAGTGCCAGAGAAGATCAAGAACAGGTGATCTTGAGTGTTATCACACAGCACATACAGGACAACCAGGTGATCATGCCCAGTCACCAGGGGTCAGGTCTTATCAAACTAATCTGATTGCCTTCTATGACAAGGTCATCCACTGAATGTAAGAAAGGAAGGTTGTGGATCCAGTGTATCAGGACTTTATTAAAGCCTTTGACATTGTTTCTCACAGTCTTCTACTTGAGAAATTGGCTTCCACTGTCCTGGACAAGCATACCCTCTGCTGGGTTAAAACTTGGTGGGATGGCCAGACACAGAGAATGGTGATAAATGGAGTTAACTCAAGCTGGAGGCCGGTCACAAGTGGCGCTCCCCAGGGCTCAGTGCTGGATCCAGTTCTGTTCAATATCTTTATCCATAACCTGGATGAAGGGATTGAATGTGCCCTTAGTAAGTTTGTGGATTACACTAAACTGGGAGGAAGAACCTATCTGCTTGAGGGTATGGATGTTCTTGCAAAAGGATCTGAACAGACTGCATTAATGGGCTGAGATCAATGGGAAGAGGTTCAAGAAGACCAAATGCAGAGTCCTGCTCTTGGGACACAACAACCCTGTGCTGGGTTACAGGCTTGGAGAACAAGTCTTACGAGTTGCGACTGAGAGCTGGGGTTGTTTAGCCTGGAGAAGAGGAGGCTGAGGGGAGACCTTATTGCTCTCTACAATTACCTGAAAGGAGTTTGTGGAAAGGAGGGAGCTGGCCTCTTCTCCCAAGTGATAGGGGACAGGACAAGAAGTAATGGCCTCAAGCTCTGCTAGGGAAGTTTCAGGCTTGACATAAGGAAAAAATTCTTCACAGAAAAGGTTGTTACGCTCTGGAATGGTCTGCCCAGGGAGGTGGTTGACTCGCCTTCCCTGGAGGTGTTTAAGGTGCTGGTGGATGAGGTACTGAGGGGCATGGTTTAGAGATTGGTAGGAATGGTTGGACTCAATGATCCAGTGGGCCTCTTCCAACCTGGTTATTCTATGATTCTATGATTCTAAGAGTGGCTAGAAAGCTGCCTGGCAGAGAAGGAAGGACTTGGAGGTGATGGTTGACAGACAACTGAACATGAGCTAGCAATGTGCCCAGGTGGCCAAGAAGGCAAATAAAACCAGGGAAATTATCCTGTCCCTGTACTGCACTGGTGAAGCTGCATCTTGAATATTGTGTTAAGTTTTGGGCCCCTCACTAAAAGAAAGACAATATGGTCCTGAAGACTGTCCAGAGAAGAGCAAAGAAGCTGGTGAAGGGTTTGGAGAACAAGTCTTAGGAAGAGTGTCTGAGGGAACTGGTTTTTTTAGCTTGGAGAAGAGGAGGCTGAGGGAAGACCTTCACTATCTACAACTACCTGAAAGGAGGTGTGGAGGGATGGATATTGGTCTCTTCACCCAAGTGATAGGTAATAGAACAAGAGGGAATGGCCTCAGATTGCTGCTGGGGAGGTTCAGCTTGTGACATTAGGAAAAATTTCTTCACTGAAAGGGTTATCAAGCACTGGAACAGGCTTCCCAGGGAGGTGATTAAGTCACCATCGCTGGAGATATTTTAAAGATGGGTAGATGAAATGCTTAGGGATAGGGCTTAATAGTGGACAGGTATGGTTAGACTTGATGCCAAAGGCCTTTTCTAACCTAGTGATTCTATGATTCTATGACTTAATGAAGGGAATTGGTACTGATTTCATGATTCTTGTTGTATGAGATATGTATTCATTTATTATTATTGCTATTAATCTTAATATTATTGTTTTTATCACTTCATCACTGCTATTACTGCCTTTATTGCTATGTATTTAATCTATCAAAATCAATTGGCCTAAATCAGTGATCAAAGGGCTGAGATCAATGGGATGCTGAGCACTTTGATCTAGGCATTTTTCTAAGCATTTCTTGAAAAAAAAAAAAAGACAAAAAAAGAGAAAAAAATCAGCCATTTCCCTAGTGCTGTGAATGCCTATTTAGAAGAATAATGATTACCTGGACAAAAGGCATAGTACTGTGTTGGCATATTATTGCAACAGAAATCAGAGAAGCTAATGAAGGATACGATTCAATATGAGCTAGGAAGTCATGTATTAAATGACAAAAAATCCTAAACTTACATAGGTAGTAGCATAGCTATGGCTAACTGTGATTTATCTCTGATATTGTCTTGGCACTGTTAATATCTAATCCTCTTCCCTGAGATACATCTTGATATTTTGTAGAGGCCACATCCTCACAGTTTTGCTAACGGTACACTCAAAACATACATACACTTCTGTTGAATTGAATTTTTGATTGTATGAACACTGAGTAAAAGACCTCCGGCTCTGACCTGATATTATTAGTATTTTTGTTTTCCTTCTGCTTTCTTATTAGAAAATACGAATTCAAAATATTAATCAAGTTATGAAAAAAGAACAAAACCCTGCAATTACAATTGTTCCTGAGAAAGTAAATGGTTTTCTGCTAGGATGATTCTTATTTTGATAATCTCTGTTAGGACATAGCTGTTCCTTAAAAGAAGTGATATCAAGCATTTATTGTCTTTACAAAATTTAAAGTGACAATTCATAAATACTTTAATAACCACATCCACAGAAGAAAAATGTGAGTAGAATCAGAGCACAGCATAAGAAAAGATACTGTGTAGGAGGTCTCATTAAGATATGTCTGAGATGAATGCATGCAAACAGCAGGGAAACTGATAATTCATGCTTGAGAAATGTGAGCTATTTTCCAAGAAAAAAAAAAAAAAGAATAATTTCTTTTCAAGTACTTGATTATTAAAGAGCAGTCACAGGTNTGAATGAAAAAAAAAGGGAAAAGAAAAATAAATGATTAAAAAATGTGAGATATTTTCAAAAAAAAAAAAAAAAAAAGAATAATTTCTTTTCAAGTACTTGATTATTACAGAGCTGTCACAGGTGGTACAAAGCCAGAAGCAATGTCTTGTTTGAAGAGCTAAAATGTGTCACATAATCATTCCTCATAGTTTTGCCAGGTTGTACGTGTACAGGAGCAAAATTCACCTTCACCGCCTAACAAAGTTCCTGCTATCAGTCCTCTTCCCCTTCAGCCATATGGGAACCTTTGGGCATTAAGTCATGTAAATAATGAATCAAGAGAGCATTGAAGCAAATAAGAGGGACATGTAAGGAAGGAAATAAATTGAGTATTTTATTACCAAAAAGAGACCACAGAAAATACTCAAAAAGAAAAACATTCTATGTAGCTCTTGACATCAGAGAATTGCTATCTTTGATTTTAAACTTCTACATGTTTTATTCTCTTGAAATACAATTTTAAATAGCTTTGTTAAGTTACATGGATCCTGAAATGTGTGTGTAAGCCAAAAACCCCTGCATCAACCTGAGCCTTGTTCAAGTAATTAATTGCCTAAGCACCGAGACATTTTCCTTCAGTCTTTGAACATTGCCCTTCTGCCTTTCCACCCTTTCTGACAGTATTTTCTGACTGTAGTCACTTGTGTCCATCCTGCTAAGTGCCACTGATTGAACTCTCCACATTTGCTGATATGATGTAATGTTACTTGGCTGTACTCCCTCACATAACACTCCTCTTTCTTTTGAAGCAGGCTGCCAGCTAAGCAGTAAGAGTAATAAAGATCAGAATAGACTCTGACATAACTTTAGTTACTGCTTTTTGGTTAGTTCCATTGTCACCTTATAAAAATAATAAATTAAAAATACCCAAGAAAAACAAATAAGCAAACCAAACTGTATAAAGAAACTAAACATATTGTATTTATTTTCTGAGACTTAAAAATCGAAAGAATCATTTATCAGTCCTTGCTATAAATCTTACGTGTCAAATAAAAACAATGACAGCCACTGTGTCTGTCAGGGGAAGCCATATGTCTTGTACATACATTCCTGTGAACTGTTGTTTCACATGAATAAATATAAATTAATACTGGACAATGCCATTATCATTTTACTTTTTTTACTGAGTTATTGTAATTCATGTTAATATTTTACAGTCTTTTCCCTCATATCTAGTAAGCAAAGAAAGCTCTTTTGAGGTGCCCGCTCTTTACCTGTGCTTCCAGTGAAAAAATAAAAGAAGCCATACTGAATTCATATATTATTAGGTGGTTTTAACTAAAAGGATTAAGACACTATTAAAAGTTCTGAAGAAGGTAGGTGCTACAGCAACTTAACCTTCCCTCTTAGAAGTACAGAAGTGAGGAAAATACATCTATTATTGTGGGGAATACAGAAATAAAAAGAGAAACCACCTGTTTCCAAGCTCCCATTAGAAAAGCTGAAAGTTGAGAAATATACACTATCAATATCTCTAACAGACACATTACACCTGCCTGCCTGCCTGCCTGCCTGCCTGCCTGCCTATCTATCTATCTATCCATCCATCCATCCATCCATCCATCCATCCTAATGTATTTGTACAGGAAATAAGTCTAAGTTTGAGATAAGAACTTTGAGAATTTCTAATTTGGCAGCTTTCATTCAGAATCTGTAAGAGTTTAGAAAGTTTTGCTTTTTTAAATGAAAATAATTTTCATTTTCTAACCAAATAGGAAATAAAAAAATAAGTCAGTAAAAAAATTGCAGGAGTGTTCCAAATGTGCTACAAATATAATTGTATAGTCACAATTATAAACAGGGATTTTTTAAAAAGGAGATTATAGTTTGAAAATTATTTATTCTTTTGTTCCAGCAAACTGCAGAAAGCAAGCAAATGTAATTTTCAGCTATTTTATGTGGTTCATGAAGCATATTTCCAAAAATTCCTAACTTCACAAGAACCGTCTTTTCTCCTTCAAATGATAAAGAAGTAGTGCATGCCTAATATCTATGTTGCACTATAGCCTGACACACTGTAAAATCTCTTGCATATTCACTACTGGTATCACCCCACAGATCTGAACATTTGATGAGCCAAGGAAGGAGCTAATGTTCTTAATCCTTAATTTGGTAATGATGTAAATCTGTGACAATGTCCAAGGTTGAAATTCACTGATAGTACATTACTGTAAACCTCTGCACTTCAAATAGATAGTTCATCATGTATTCACAGTGGTCAATGTGTCAAGCCCAAGATTACAAGTTGTGACAAAGAAAAATAACAGAAGGAAATGTACAGTCTTCATCAAGTGTTTAAGAAAGGAGACCTCTATGTAAAATGGAGACCAAGGAAGCCAAAATGTCACATCTTCCTGCTCATTCTGTAATGCAGCCAAATTTTAAAACCCTGTAAGGAAAATCTTCCATTTGTTTCTGTGCCTCAAATTTTTGCAATTTCAGTACTAAAACTACTCATCAAATGCTACCAACCATCTTGAGCATATAAAAATAAGTATCTGAACATTTACTGGACAAAAGTACAAAACACCAAGATAATTCAAACTGGACTGATCATGTGATTTGTCATTTGATAAGAAACAAAACTGAAGAACCCACCAACTATATGTCTTATGAGATATTACAATTGATCAGGCAGCTGAACAGATGAATGCATACAGAAGCAAAATTAAAATCTGATCTCAGATCAGGATACTATGAAAAAATGAACCTTCCCCTGTAAGCTGTTGTTTACTTCTTCAAAAGGAAAGATTTTCACTTTACATTGTACAGTCAGTCTTAGTGATGTATTATTATAAGAAAATCATGATGATTCCATCATCTTCCAGCAGTCCTGGAAGACTGGGGAAGTTCCACTGGACTGGAGGCTGGTTGATGTAGTGCCCATCTATAAGAAGGGTCTCAGGGAGGACCCAGGGAACTACAGACCTGTCAGTCTGACCTCAGTGCCAGGGAAAGTCATGGAACAGGTGATCTTGAGTGCTATCATGAAGCACATGCAAGAGAACCTGGTGATCAGGCCCAGCCAACATGGGTTCACAAAAGGCAGGTCTTGCCAAACAAACCTGATCACCTTCTATGACAAAGTGAATCGGTTGCTAGATGAGGGAAAGGCTGTGGATGTGGTCTTCCTGGACTTCAGCAAAGCCTTTGACACAGTTTCTCACAGAATTCTACTACAGAAACTGTCAGCCCCTGGCCTGGACAGGCGCACTCTCTCCTGGGTGGAGAACTTGTTGGCTGGCCGGGCCCAGAGAGTGGTGGTAAATGG
>WAAB01007365.1:2805-29455 GCA_013389865.1 Piaya cayana | reverse complement strand
AAAGCTGGTGAAGGGGCTGGAGAACAGGCCTTATGAGGAGCGGCTGAGAGAGCTGGGGTTGTTTAGCCTGGAGAAGAGGAGGCTGAGAGGAGACCTCATTGCTCTCTCCAACTACCTGAAAGGAGGTTGTAGAGAGGAGGGAGCTGGACTCTTCTCCCAGGTGACTGGGGACAGGACAAGAGCGAATGGCCTCAAGCTCTGCCAGGGGAGATTTAGGCTAGACATCAGGAGGAAGTTTTTTACGGAAAGGGTCATTAGGCATTGGAATAGGCTGCCCAGGGAGGTGTTTCATTTTCATTTTAGTTTTGAAGAACAACTAGAGTGGTACAACAGTTAGGTTAGGATGAATAAATTGTTAATTCAGTTTGACTTTTCCCTGGAAAACAAATGCTGAAATAGGGGGACATATTTCTAAAGTTATTCCTGAGTTGCTTTTTTTGTGTGAACATGTCCATTTAAATATAATTAAAAATGATTTATTCTTTAGTTACTATCAAGTTGAATCCAAGAGCTGCAGCAGAAAACAGCCAAAAAATTCGGATCACTTGCATATTCCGCTTTTTGAACTTTAAGGGATTTAAGGATTTTGTTGTTATTGGGGGGGGGGAGGGGGAAGTTTGTGCTGATTTGGTTTTCTTTTTAGAAGTAGCAGTTGCTTGAAAGGCATTTCAGTATTTTTTTAATCTACCAAAGGCCTCTATTTTTCACAGCAGTCCCCAAGGCACCAGCCCTTACAATTGCATGAAGTCAATAGGACTGTCTGAAAACAGAAAATAGTTTATCCCCAGTTTTCACGTGATCACAACCAGTAAGGCAGCTTGGATATTTAAGTATTTTTCTCAATATCTGAAGTAAATTGTAGGGTGTCTGTTAGGAGACATTACAACAAAATTAAGTAGCCCTCTCCTTTTATCAAAGGTAAAAGCAACAAATTCTTAAGGATAACCAGTTGCTACTGACCTTATCCTTTTAATATTGTGTTGCAGAAGATCATCTCATCAGAAAAGATATTTCTATTATTTAGATGATGTTTGTGTATTTAATCCAGATGGGAATGCCTGCCAGTTCAGGTGGAGATTAAAGTACACTAACACGTATTACATTTCCTGGTGAGCTAAAATTCAGCTCTGAAAAAGTTTTGACATTTGAGATTTCCCTGTGTTGCAAAGGCAGTATTTGTGGCTGACATAAAAATGCTCAGTATATGCATCTGGAGAAAGTTATGCACAGTTCCTTGAAGCACCCCTGGCAGCTGATAATGGAGAGCTATTGGCAATAATCACAGAGACAGATGCTTACCTGTGTTCCTACAGTGTGTAGTTTTGGCTTGATGACAAGGTGAAAAGAAGGACAATCCATCGCAGAGTGGGGGCAATTGGCAGCTGGTACCCTACTGGGGAAGGGTAAATGGGTCACCTAGGGCTTCTTTCTCATCTGTAGCAGAGTCATCAATCCATGTCAGAATATGTGCTTTACAGAAAATAAAGTGATTCCTTATACAGGAGAATGGAAGGAAATTAAAATGTTGATAATTTAAACAGATTTAAACAAATCAGTTTGCAGCTTGGCATTTGATATATTGCGGTCTGAAAAATACCATCTATACCATAAAATTGCATCCAGGCTTACCTCTTCACCTCGTGAAAGGTGAGCCAAGTAGCAACGTTTCACTCATGTTGTTCAATGTCAACTGGATGCTACTGAAACTCCATAGAAGGCCTTTTCCTACAAAGCACTTCTTCATGAATTTCTCTTGTCCAAGCTGCAGGGCAGGTTGTGCTACTTCCCCGTTTTCTGAAAACAGACTCTCATCTGTGAATTGCTCATTTTGACTCATTGATAATGTGGTGTGTCAAAAGCAAGAAAGTATACAGTAAGATAGACAGAAATTATACCATGTACAGGGGAAAAAACCAAACATGCAACAACAAGAAAAAATCAACAGAGTGCACAAACCCTTTCCCTGTAGTAGTATTACTTCCTGTTACCCTGCTTTAGGAGGATGCATTTGCATCAAGGACAGCCAGATCACCATATTCTGAAGTTGAAAGGTCAGTGACAAATAAGAGAATCTGGGACAATCAATCATATTTATCTCATGCTTAGTCAACTAGTTTATTCAGAAGGTCACTGTTAATTTTAACATTGGCAGCAAGATTTTTTTTAAGCATTTTTAAAATCTCAGAGTACCAAATACAAAGGCATCTTACAATTCAAACACACTTCAAACTGAAGGGCAGTGGAAAAACTAGACTAAAGGAACACATTAGGTGCCATTTTCCTCGTCTTTGGATGAAGAAGAAACCAATTTAAGCATTGGTATTCAATCTGTGTTTAAGTCTGAGAGTGGCCAAGCATGGATGCTGAGACAGATGTCATTTGAATAAATGAACAAAGAATCTCTGATACACAGGTTGGATAACATGTGACAGCACAAAGACCATTCATTTGCCATGTTTCATACAATAGTCACTGAAAAAAAAGTCCAGGTGTTTTGATCAAAAGATTAGTCTTTTGGCATGTCATAAGCATTTGTGAATTCCAGAAATTTGATTCATCTGTTAAGTTTTGCTGAAAGCAATTTTTATAAAAAGGTGCTTAATCCATAATCTGGTCTCAGAATGTGAACCTTTATTGGAAACCACTGTATTTTTCTGTATAGCCAGTGTTTCTAATCATATTCACCGGAGAATAATACTTTCTGGTACCTTAAAGCATGTGGACAGCATTGGTACTGGCCAATATATTAATGAATCATAGAGGTCTTTCTCCTAGCAAAATAAAAATCTTAGATATCTGTCAGGTCTTTGGAAACATGCCTTTTAATCACCCAAGATATCATTTTTTTCCTAGATCTATCAGTGGTTCTGCTGATCAGGATCTGAGGTCTGAAGCAAACATAATAAACTCATCTGTATGGTGTGTTATCAGCTAGAGAAAGTATATAAACATAGGTGACATTTACCATTTTGTGAGACGAAGCATCCTACTTTGTCATTAATGATGAAAAGTGCAACAGTCCTAGGTAGAGGATCCTATGATTACCCTTTGCATTATGGTTCTGAATATCTTGAAGTAGCACTATAGCTCTTTCAGTCATTCACATAAATTTATAATTGGAGTAGCATTGGCAGCATTTGTCCTTGCCAGTTAAAACATAAACATACCCAGATCTGTATGGCTTTACACAAGCTGGAAGATGCCACTTCAATGAAAAACACAGTTCAATACAGGAAATGTAAATGACAATCAAAAATTACAGGTTTTGTAACTTATTGGAAACGTACTCTAGATTTCCTAAGTGATCCTCAGAGGCTTTATCTCAATTTAGACAGTTAGTTATACCCATTAGCCTTTTCCTCCCTCTTCAACTTACAAAATGATTCATCTATCATTAATCAAAATGATGAGGTATACATCACTTCTGAAATTTATTCAAGCTTATAATAAAGCCCAACACAGAGCCAAAAAAAAGGACTAAACTTGAGAATATTATTCTACAGTCTTCTGCCTTATTTTTCCTTAATCAGATTTGATTAGCTTCTTCCATTTACAACAGTATGAAAGAAAACTTAGGCTGTAATGCTGCAAAGGTTGCATCTAAAAATGTACCTAGGATTGTCTAATGAAATTGCAGGAAACAGACAACCAAGCATATGGATGTCTTTCTTGTTTATGTTCCAGAGGAACTATGACTCATGCTATCCTGAAAAAAAAGATTTAGAACAGGATATATATTTACTTGCTTTGAAAATGTAGATTCCTGTATTTGGGAAAATAAACCTAGACATTCATCCTAAGGAAGAAACAAAAATTAATCCAATGCACTGATTTCTTTAAATATCCGTAAGAGGGAGATATTTACACTTTATTAAATCGATTTTGTCAATCTACCATAGCAGTTTTCATATAACCCATCTTCTCCACATTTCAGTGCTCAGGTCACATGCCTATAAGTGTTTTATGTATGATTCTGGATATTTTAAAGTGGATACGCACATCTCAATCATCTCTTCTAAAAATGTGACTCTAAAATTTATTATTTCCTCAGAAAACATTAATCCCTGAAATAAGCAATACTTTCCTTAATTGAAGCTCTTCAATCACATTTTTCATGAGAAAAAATGAAAAGAAAATAAACATATATTTTTAAGACACATTTGTAATGGGAAGGGATCATTAGCTTTCCTGAAGAAACATTCCTGTTCAGAGTTATGGTAATATCTTAGCATATCAAAGTCTTACCAAAATCCCTGCTAATGCTATTCTCACTTTTTTTTAAATATTATCTAATGATTTTTATTAGTTGTATCAAGCTTGTAGAGATCACAAGATAGATTCCATAGTCATCTCAGAATTCCTGATACCCCTAAAACTCTGACTTAGATTTAGTACAAGTCTGGGTGTATGACTGGTATGATTTAAAGGGCTTTATCTCTGTCATATATTTACAATTGTGCACAAACTTCTCACTCTGTTTTGAATTACTTTTTAATATATAATGTGAAAAGCATCAGTATTTTTTGAGGACAATTAATGTACCCAAAATATAAGGGTACATAGGTATACATTGCTTCAAAACAAGCAGACCTTTCTTGACAATTACTGCACTACATTTGATCTCAATAGCAGATACCTCTTCTCTTACATCACTGGCTATGACAAAAAAATAAGACTACTGTGGCTTGGCTTTTTATTGCCACACATTAAATCTCACTATAATTAATTGGAGTTGTTATGGCAACACATTTTGTAACATTTCTTGACACTCAGTGAAGGGGGTGACACAGGGATGAACTGTATGAGAAATCATTTTATAAATTTCAAACTCCCTGACCTCATTGCCTTTTTTTTGTTAAAACCGTTTTCCCCCTCAAATTGGTTCCCTGTTGTATGAAAGCTATTGAGCAGTGAAATCTCGGTAGTAATCTTGCATTGGTTTTGTTCATGTGAATCCTGAGGGGTTCACACCAAATTTTGCTGTTAAAAAGTACAAACGCACAAGTCTCTTATTTCAGAGTAGTAGTTTTATTATTACTATTGTTATTGTTTACAATGATTGCACACAGGATAGAAATTTCTTGCTACACTTGACTGTCAGTAATGGATACTCTCCACTTACACAGACAGTATTAAAGGATGGAAGTTTTCTTTGAAATCAAATCTTCTGTCCTAGTGAAAGGTTTCTACTGTGCATCACTTGCTGCTTTGTGAAACATTTTAACTGTCATTCTTTATTAGGAAGTAAATACAGCTTTGAATATTTAAAACAAAACAAAACAAATATTTAAAGGACAGAATTTAAGTCACTTTTGACAAAGGAGGTCCCATACTTTTATTCAGGTCACTAAAGAATGATACACACCACTGAATCACTGCTTTTATCTGTCAAGCAGAGCTTCATGCAAAGGAAATTTTTCTAACTACCCAGCTTCTCTGTGTCTATTATTGGGGTGAAAAAACATAACTGTTTGAGTATTTTTCAATATTGTAAAATCCTCAACAGTGTCTCAACTGTAAGAGCAGTGCTGTTGGGACAGGAAAACGTTTATCACCACAACTCAGGTGAGTTTCTCAAAAGCTTACTGCTAGGACAGCCTCCATTCATATGGTTTATACACTGTTAGAAGTCCTCCCCGCATCCTCCACCCCCCACACACATGATGTATCAGTGTGTTCTTTTCCACTTGCATCCAACAGACTCAAACAGCAGATACTACCAGTTCTGTGATCAAGTAATTTGTTGCTTAACTTCTCTAAAAAGGATCAAGCTGTCCAAGTTTCACTCTTCTATGCTTTTGTGCCACTAGCAGGACAGTATTGCAAAATGAGAGGAAAGATAGCCTAAAATATCTAAACTAAATGGCCATTAAGAGTAAAAAAAAAGATTCAATACTTTATTAAACAACTTATAAATAATGATTATTAGTATGATTACATTCAAAAGAACAGCATCTTGTTTGATACAGGATAGTATGATGAAAGAAATAGCTATCACATAGTTCATAACATAGAAGTAAACACTGAGAAGTCTGTAAATAATTTTTGAAATTAATTGCCCCATAAGTCATCTAAATCTAAAAAAAAAAAAAAAAAAAAATTAAATAATTAAATAAAAAAATTGTAAAAAATGATAATTAAAATAAAAAAAAAAAAAAAAAAAAAAAGATCACTTCAGTGTTTGAAAGAGAGCAAAAAGAAGTTTATTTTATTTCTTCAGAGAAAGTAAATGGGTGGCCAGGAAGGTCTAATCTAAAATGCTAAACAAATCCTTGGAAGTTACAATTCACACTCACAGTAGCTGCTAGCCTATAAATTCCTTCATTCCCTCTCTGTGGCCAAGCGAATCTGAGTCTGAATTGTGGCACAACTTCTACAGAGAAGAAGGTGATCTCCCTACCAAATGTGTTTTCTAGTGGTATATAAGTCTGCTTCACTAAGATAGAAAATGGGAATATGAAGTCTTTTGGGGACGATAGTGAACAAAGAAACTTGATGAAATTTCTGATCAGGGTATAAGAACTAAAAGGTTTTCTCTTTTCCACCAGTACTTCAAAAGAGAGTGGCAAATACTAAGGCAGTTTGAAATACATCAGTTCTGAGTCTCTTGTATTATGCATGCTCTGAGGTCGTCTCCCAGAGCAAAATCCAGAGGGATCTGGGCAGAGGAATACCTAATTTCTGTATCCCAAAATACCTCAGATAGTGAACTTAGCCATGTGAGGGCTTGGGGACTTCTGGGTATACACATCTAGAAGCCAGAAAACTTTATATTTGAATCATAAGATGCCTATAGAGTTTGTACAGGGCTTTTCAGGATCACAATTTTCAATGCAGGTATCTGCAGAGTAAGTCTCACTTCTGATTCCTCAGTCCTTTTTTCTTAATATGGCCCTTAGGCACTTCTTAAAATTTTATGTTATATTGCAAAAGCTGACAAGAAAAAAAAAAAGAGAACTGAAAAGAGGTGGAAAAGCAAAGTAACAAAACAGTTTAGCAAAAATGTCTCATTGCATTTCTGTTCTTCCTGGAATATCACAGTACTGCTGGAAATGAAATTATAAACAGGACTGAGATCTTGATCACATCTGATATCTAAATGGGTGCAGTATCAGATAGGTTTTTTTATGTATCTATACTACATTCACTAGTGTGTTTTCAGCATAAATGCTGACACAGATATGCATACTGGAAACTTGAACTAACAAACTATGGGTCTATTACAATAACATCACATGAATATATTCTTCTTTAGTCTGATCTTTAATTTACCAGAGGAAAAGTAGAAATACAGTGATACTAGCACCCATTTTAAGTTGTGGAGTTCATAAATGGAACTAGATCACTGTTTCTCAGTTAAACCATCTTAAAAAGTGTCTTAATTAAAATGAGCTTTATTTAATATTCTGTATTATCTCCTTCCCCTTCAAAGTCTAGTTTAAAGCAAAATGAGCCCCACAAGTTCCTGAGTGAAAACTCTCTTTCCACTTTGAGAATGATGATTCCTATCTGATAGCAGAAAGCCCGGTGCAGTGTATGCTATCACATTAGCAAAAACCACAAAACTCTGGTGATGACACCAGCCGGAGTCATACATTAATAGACTGGGTCCATCTGTTTCTGTTAATGTTCTAACCACATCTGGAAGAGAAAAACAAGCTGTGCTCCAGATTTCCTTACCAACTGCCCCAAGATCATAAAGACCATTTTGATCACCCTTGGGCTACATATTGTTGCCATCAACATGGTAAAGCAGTAATAGTTCCTTAGCAATGTCCCTAACCCAGGTCCCTGAAAGGCATCAGGGTCCCCTAAGAGGAGGGCCTGTCTTGCATATTGGACTCTGTTCTCCTCAGAAGGGAGCGACCTGCAACTACAGCTGGTGTTTTCTTCCTTATAGAGGTGGCTGTACTACAGACGATAGGCCTTTCTGACCTTGACAACAGCTCTAACGTAGACTGACCGTAGTCCATATTAGCCACTGACATGCAGATCCTAATACCTGTTTTACAGAGACACGTGGGAAGGCAATGTGGGCAAGGAGGGTGTTTGTCTGCCACCTCAATCATGGACTGACCTCCATTTACTCCTTTCCTTTGAGCTACCTCCTCCAGCCTGACAGGGAGGGTAGAGGATACCTTTGATCTTGTCTTTGTTTTTCCTAGTGTTTGTTCCTGCTTCTTGCTCAGGGAGGGCAGAACATGACTCCATCTCTCTCTTTCTCAGCCTCTGTGATCTTCCTTAACTTTCTACTTCTTCTCCTGAACTGACACCAAGATGAACAGATCATCCACGTGGTCAAACCTCACACAATTCTCACTGCTGCCTGCCTTTACCAGTGAGAGGATTTGGCGCTCCCTTCAGCCTGAGACCTGGATGGCTGCAAGTTTTTATGGGACCTCTGTCTGGTTGCCACATTCATGCTGGTGAGTGTAGAAGATGTAGCTTTCCACTGGGTATTTACCATTGCTGTGCTCTTTCTGTGAGGTTAACAACCACCGATTGAATGCACCTCTTGAGCTGGTAGAGTGATTAAGCCCTTCCTGTGCACTCTTCCTGGCAAACTAACATGACAAAATCTGGTTACACACCACACTTTGTTTCCTTCCTCTGTTTGCCACATTTATGATCACTAGCTCTTCCTGATCTGTTTTTATAGGTGTGAGGGTGTCCACAGTTGCGCTGGCAAAGATATCCCCTCGCAGGTCTCTCCCTACCCTGATGTTTACTTACTGCAGGAAAGCCCTCTGCCCTCAGAGACTTCCTTCAACAAATTCTATACATTTAAATTATTAAAAATGTGGCACAATATTTTATACAGTTTGTTCCTTGTGCTTACAAATATCTACTTCAACAAACCAAGTAAAGCATCAAAAGAAATACTTTTCTATAAAGACATGAGTTTGTTCCAAAATCCAAATGTGCATTACGCACTGCTGCTCTCTCTGCAAGCACAATGTTCATCTTGCCAAAGTCCAGCTGTGTGATGCTGACCTTAATAATGTGTATTAAATAATATCAATAATTTACAGCAATAAAGAATAGAGAAATAAGGTTTTATATGACAGAGTTATTTCAAGTTAAGTAATGAGTGATGTTGCTTTTAGATGAAAGAATTTCCATTGTTTATTGCTTCTCTTTTGACCACACCATTAAACTTTCACAGGGGACTTATGCCACCTGTAGTTGACTGAGGATGTCAGTCCACAAGACTTCCTACAATGATGATAGAAAGTGGTCACCTCTGCAGAGGAAGTTGAAATGTTCTCAGTACTTGAGCCTTTTCCACTTTAGTAGACTCCACAGCATTACTATGGCCTATATCTCTGACCGTTTCTGTCATGACTTTCACTGTGGGAAGAGTGCTCTCAAGATTTCTCAAGTATTCCAACATTTTTCCTTTCTGAACCCTTTTCCAGTATAGATCTTGAAGCTGAAACAATATTCTGATCCCTCCTCAGCAAGCCCACACACCTTCCATTCCTGTTTTTCTAATAACAAAACATTTCAAATTTCTTGAAAGACTAATGTCTTTTCTTATCCAACATAATCTCTTTAGCAGAAACGAAAGAAATTTCCACTATAATAATTAAACAAACACACACACAGATTCTTTTTAAACAAATGGAAGGAGAAATCCTACTTTTTATGTAACTTATTAAAAAAGTACTGAAAATAGTATGTGAGTGAATTTTGATGTTCACATTTTTTCTCATAAATAAGACAGAAAGCTTTTCAAATCTGGAGGAGAATTAACATAGGTACATGCTCAAAACAAAATTTTTAAGAATTTGGTTTCATTTTGAGAACCTGGGAGATTTTGGAAAGGCCAAATTCATACCCAGTCATAACATGGACAGATAAACCTGTTAAATCAGTAGCTAAAACCAAGTGGAAATATAGCTCACTGTTGATATTTCTATACTATGTTGTTACTTATTAGCACAAACTGAACAGAAGACTAAATGTGGTCATAGAACTTGAGGACTACTATGTATGGAAGTTGTCTCCAAAGTGAGATATGTACATGTTCTGGGATGTGAAAGATAATCCACTGGAGTGTGAGAGTACTTTTGTACCATTAATAAAGCAAATGAAAGTATTTTTTTAAAATATTATTTTAATTTATCCATTTATTTGTATTTTCCATATGTTCTAAAATGTACTTAATAGTACACAACCAGCACATTTTGGAGGCAGCTGGAACCGGTTCTGTCCAACAGGGGATGGACCCATGTCTTGCTTCAAACAGATCACCCACGTAGCCCTCCTCATTTTTACCAAAATCTTACTGTGTTAATACAAAANCAAACACACACACAGATTCTTTTTAAACAAATGGAAGGAGAAATCCTACTTTTTATGTAACTTATTAAAAAAGTACTGAAAATAGTATGTGAGTGAATTTTGATGTTCACATTTTTTCTCATAAATAAGACAGAAAGCTTTTCAAATCTGGAGGAGAATTAACGTAGGTACATGCTCAAAACAAAATTTTTAAGAATTTGGTTTCATTTTGAGAACCTGGGAGATTTTGGAAAGGCCAAATTCATACCCAGTCATAACATGGACAGATAAACCTGTTAAATCAGTAGCTAAAACCAAGTGGAAATATAGCTCACTGTTGATATTTCTATACTATGTTGTTACTTATTAGCACAAACTGAACAGAAGACTAAATGTGGTCATAGAACTTGAGGACTACTATGTATGGAAGTTGTCTCCAAAGTGAGATATGTACATGTTCTGGGATGTGAAAGATAATCCACTGGAGTGTGAGAGTACTTTTGTACCATTAATAAAGCAAATGAAAGTAAATTTTTAAAATCTTATTTTAATTTATCCATTTTTTATTTGAATTTTTCCATATGTTCTAAAATGTACTTAATAGTACACAACCAGCACATTTTGGAGGCAGCTGGAACCGGTTCTGTCCAACAGGGGATGGACCCATGTCTTGCTTCAAACAGATCACCCACGTAGCCCTCCTCATTTTTACCAAAATCTTACTGTGTTAATACAAAACACATGTATATCATTTATAAATAAACAAATATACATAAACTGGGAGTTCATACTTTTATTTTTCTGAAAGGGGTGTCCAATCCAAAAAAATTGAAGACCACTGCTCTACAGTTTCTAGGTCAGGCTCTGTTGTACCCTTTTCATGTAGTATCTAGTCAGCTTGAAACCTGAGCAAGAGACAGTTGGGCTTGAGCTTATCATTCTTGCCCCTGTATAGTTGATGTAGACACCTCTATAAAACCCTCATTTCATCCTCAGTCAGGTAAATTAAGCCAAAAGTGCTCTGAAGCACCCTATTTCTTTTCATTGACTGCCAATGCAAGTGTAAGATGCCTAGTTCAGATGTAGACAGATAGTAGAGGAATAAATCTAGGTGAGTCCTTCTGTTTGAATCTACATAACACTTATTTTATATGCAGAAACCCTGAATCCTCCACGTATATTAAGAGCAGCAAGAAATTTCTGATGATGTTGTGTGTGACATACAATATTCAGATTGGTTTTAAAACCTTTGTTTTGTATAAAATTACCTTGAAAGAATTCTTCTTTCAGAATCCTCCCTTCAAAATCATTAAGTTTAATCAAGTTACTCCCTTCATAAATGTTTTGCTTTTGGCTGTCTGGTTTTGATTCTTTTTCACTCCAAACATCATTGTGGTAATAAGAAATTGAGAGGTTTTGGGTGAAAACAGAGGAAAATAATTAAAATTATATTAATCTAGTAATTTTAAATACTATGCTCAAAAGACTAGTCAGCATACTGTCTGTTACTACCAGAAGTTTGCAATTGAGAAGCTAATGACAACCCCCTCAAGGATTTAGTGAACATTATTGATTACTACAGTTCTAATACTGTTACCATAGTATCAAAGAAGTTTTAGTACAATAGCATGGCTACGCGCTTGTTGATATTTTTCTCTATATAGTAAGCGGATACTGACATAGGAGTAGAACCACATCATGTTCCTTTTTCATGTAAATACATATCTTTAATATTACCTCTTCAGTTTTTATAGAGATTGATCTCTGGTTTCTGGAAAGACTTGCTAAGGGTGGTGAGTTGTGCCGCAGAGGAGTGAATATCAAAATTTCTTACATTTTATTTATTTAGTACTTGTATTCCCTAGCCACTTTTTATCATTGAAAATTAAAAGAATACAACTGGAGTATTTTCACCCTTGTCTATTTTTTTCAATTATCTGTTCTTCAACTTGTAATTATATATATGGGATATTATAAGGTTTCAGGGAACAGGATGCTGAACTGGTATAACATTCATGACAAACACTCAATTTCTTAAATTTAAAACAGCTTTTACTTTTAGTAGTTTGATATAAGAAACTGTCACCACTGGCTGTTCAGTAGCATGACTATGACCAATGAGCCAAACCATCACAAATATAAATGATCTGTCATATAAATAGTAACTAGTTTTAAAGGCAATCATGATAAAATATTGTCCTAAAGGCAGACCTTTTACCAAGATCCTGATAAAATGCCTGAAGCCCAAGACTGAAGACTATTATTGCACAATAAAAGTAACACCTCTATTCAGAGGGAAATATTTTTATACAGCTGTAGCTCAGAAAAGTCATTACTTCATTTATTACAATTTTCTCTTTCTTTCTTTTAAAATGAATAGTCTCCATCTTTCCTGGACAATTCTCTTAAACAGACTCAGTTGAATTATTCATTCTGAGTAATATTTGTTGTCAATTTGACTTTTTTTAATTCACAAACTTCTGCAAACTGATCTGGAAATGAAATCTTCACTTCAGCAAAGCCAGTGGGAGGTTTGCTATTCCACACAAAAAGGCCAGTCTTCACCTCTGATCTGTTAAAATTAAAATACGCTATTAATAAGTATGAGACTTTGAGAAGTTACAGAGGTGCAGTCCTTCAACAAAAATTATATTTCTTAAATTACTCTAAAAAAATTACAAAGATTAGTGAATGACTCAACCTGACAAGTTTTCATTCCACCATCACACAAATTCAAGAAGATGCAGATAAATAAGACAGAAAAAAAAGCTAAAAGCTTTGTACAGGTTTAAGCCAGCTCTCCAGAGTTTAGAGTTGATGCTTAAATAGCTGTTATGAATTTTCCACAATTCTTCAAATTTTAGCAGAGAGCAAGAAAAGGTCAAATTTAAAAGCAAAGATCATCAGTAAAAGGAGTGTAATAACTAACAGCAAACAAGAACTAATTGTTTTAATGCACCATTATCTAGAATGAAACATAAATAAATAATTAACCCAAAACACATAGTCATTAGAAAGAAAGAAGGATCACAGACCAAATCAGAGGTGATTACCAACAGAGAACTTTATGTAAGTTAGCCTATGCATGATACCCATTTGTTAACCTCCTGACCCAGGAGACAAGAAAAGTGGTAAGAAAAGAAGGCAACAGGTCATCTCAGGATGTCAGAGAAAGGCAAGAATAATCCTTTTCCTTGATCAGACCATGATGTTCCAAATATAACCTTAAAGTTATCTGGAATCTATTCAAAACATTTGCTGTATAGAACCCTCTTAGTAATACAGAAAACGAACAAAATCGACCTACTTGCTTTTAAGTAGATATTCAAATATTCAGTTGCTGTATATTTCAATTCTAAAAAGGCAATTTAATTTTCTAAAAGGTCTCTAACTTAATCAGTGTTGTTAGGACACTGTCTATCATGAACAGTCATGTGAACCATCTAAAGTTTTATTTCACCAATTTATTCTCTACAAAACTTCCTAAGCCTTTCAGGTTTTGTGTTTCATTTCATACTGCTGTAAAAATACAGGTTCTGAAACATCTCAGTGAATTAATGTAAATGGAAGAATTTTTCTCCCTAAGGTGTAAGTAGACTATTTTTTTTTCTAAATGGAATGATTCAGACAATTCATAGCTGTTTTTTTAACTTGTTTTTTAAATATTGCCTTGCAGATTATTTTAACTGTATTTAACAAAAAAAAAGAAAAATAACCAAAAACAAACCCAAAAAAAACCCCAAAAAAAAAAAAAAAAACCAAACAGAAAACCCCCAATACACCAGAAAACATGAAATCCAGAAAAATAATAACTTATTTTTACTTTTTTTCTTTGAGGTTAAAGACCAGACTATAAGAACTAGCCAATGGAGATTTCAAAACTAAGGAAACCATAGAAAACATGCATATTTTTTTTTCCTTCAATGAAGAGATTTTAAGGACATAAAATACTGATTTCATTTAATTTTTAAGATATGTATCATTAAGGCTTCTATTCTTCCCAATAAGTTCTATCAGATGAGAGTAGGTTTGGTACCTTGCTGTTCAGTGAAGCAATGTTACTTGTGAAAAGGAAGCCTAACTTTGGACTTCAGGGCATAATTGAGTCTGTGACCCAAGTGAAGGTCACTTGAACCTGAACATCTTGACTGCTGTTGCACTGATATTTTTACAGCATTCATCATAAAGAGAGACCAGCTAATGACAGAAACCTTAAGAGAAATCTGGTGGTTGCTCAAAATAAATCTCAGTAAACAAGTGATCTTGAAAAATATGTTTGATGATAGAAACATTTGGGGCACGCTTTTTAAATGAGCACATGTTCATACAGCCTGTTTTGCTGCCACCTATCCATTTAGCCATATGGGAGGCTTCCATTTGAGACAGTTAATAGCCCTAAGAACCTGATGTTCTGGAGAACTTTGATCACAGTAAATACAGCAGTATTATGCTGCTTACATAACTGGCAAGACTGTGATACATGGTAAAGCTGCTAAAGAATGAGTTTTTCTTCTTGGCTTATCACCTGACAACCATCAGGGTTACATAAATTAATATTATTTAACTTCTATGGTCAAATTTTATTCAGTTAACTTGCTATTTTAGGCACAAAATACATTATGTTCTGAAGTGAAGAATTTTTTTCTTGGCTTTGAAGATGATGATGATTATTTACCACTATCATTTGAAAACATACCAATATATATATCATGTCATCACATCATAAACACTTATGGAAAATCTAGAAGGAAAATTTAGACTGAAAAAAAGAAAAAAGAAAAAAACCCTTATACCTGACTAAGGAAATATTCAAGAAGATATGAGTATTTATTCAGCTGGTTTTGAATATCATAACACATATTTTTTAAGTCTGGCTTTGTGTTATTTCCTATTTTCATTAATGACTATTAAGTTACAATTTATAGTAACTGAAAAAGGGTCAGCTTCTTCCATGTAGGACCAAGTTATTTGGTCTTCCTTGGTGAAGCTAATTATATAGAAAGAAATGTAGATATCCTTTCTATCTTTAATGTATAAATTACTGTATTTATTAGATAACTTTCAAATTATTAAATTTTAATTCCTTTTTTAGTTTATCTTTTGTTACCTTATTTGCTTCAGAGCTATGTATTTCTGCAATATTTTGACCTTGTGTGTCTTTCTTACAGTAATTCTCAAGATAAAATAAAAATAAATAGGGAAACACAAAGTCACAAAGTATAGGGTTAATCTGTAGAAATTTAATAGTTAATTAAGTGACAGTTATAAAATACTTGACAGCATCATTGATTGTGATACTGATAGTTCCACTATCATCAAGCAGCAACATTCATCACCACTGTAGTTTTTTAATGATTATTTAGATATTGCACTGAACAAGTGGCAAAGTTCTGTGGACTTCTAGAAACAGTTTCTTCTTGAATCCTGCTTTCTTCACTTAACTTTTTTTCTCTAAATCCTATATTTCTCCTTGATATTTTGTCACACTTTTTCAACTGTAAGATGAAGTATTTTCTTCCTGTTTACAAAAAAACTTTGTTATTCTTTACTCATTATAAATAATTAAGCCATTTCTATTCAGAATAAGAGGTATATTTGTTATTTTAAGACAGAGAAAGTTCCAAAAATAAACTTTTCAGCTGATATTCATATCATCCCGCTGCAGCAGAGAACAAGATGATGCATAGTCTAAGTTAATTATCTAGGGTGTCTTGATAGCTGGCAATAAAAGGCATCTCAAGAGGGCAATTCATACCATTACCTTAAACACCTTACATCTGTTTCATAATGGGATTAATTGTTATGTGTAGAGTGTTTCCCAGTGGCTAAAGAAGCTCCTGAAGGACAAGCACTGCCAAAAGCATCATTCACTAATTTTACCCTATACATGACTTACCCTCAAAAATATTGAGAAGCTAAGTGAAGTAGAAATTTGAAATGAAAGATAGAGAGGAGAAAATGCGTTCTTTAAGGCAGGGCAGGGGGGGACGTCTTTTGATTTTACATTATATTGTAATTTTCTGATAATTGTTGTGGAAAATATGTCCAAAGAATAATGGCACTTAAATAGTAATTTATGAAAGTGATTTCATAAGGTTTCTTAACACCAATGCTATTTCTGAAAAAAGATGCCGTCTGCAGACCATAACCACAAAACATGTGAGAAAAATAGTTATGTTCTTAGCTTTGGGGTTATTTTTATTAGGTTATATACTTACTTTCCCTTACAAAACATCCATACACTTATTCTTCAGGAGAGACCCAGGATAAAACAGGAAAGAAACAGACTTTTTTGGTATGTGTTCAAATTGGAAAAATACTTCCAGCATGGAGGGAAGAACATCTAATATTTTTTACTATTCATCTAGCCTGAGAAAATGCAACTAATGACAAATTGCTCTATTGCATCAAAGTAGTTTTGGTTTAGATGGGAGTGAGGGCCATGAAGGGTTATATTACTAATGTAGTTGCTAAGACATCATGAAAAGTAGAAGCAAATTACGTTGGCAAACTTTGAATTAGGGATGGTTGAGCCAGTTTAAGAAAACAATTTGTATCTACCCTGGACAAAAAAAAAACCCTAGAGGAAGTTTATTAAGTTTGCAGTATTTAGGGGACTGATATATGCATGTTTATCCCTTTTTAGTATGCTTTCCAACAAGACAGAAAAAATCATTTCTTCTCTCATGAGGGAAAGTAACAAATTATGTCTAATTAATTTGTTAATTAATGCTTCTTATTGACAGCATCATATTCCTGGTCATGCATCATCTTGCATCATTGTTTTTACCTAATAAAAAAAGAAAGGAATTCTACTGGGACCAACAATATGAAATATTAATAAATATTGCTCTGAGAACATAATTTCCAAGGAAAGGATGAAAGTGAAATTAGTTGTTCTGGTTTGATATGTCTCGTAACGTGTTCAAAAAGGTCTTGTAATTATGTGTAGTACTATAATTAAAACATTTTTTATTAACAAACTGAATATATTAATATCTGAAAAAATATTGAACTCCTATAACATGGTGAAAGCTAGTAAAAAGAGTGGAGAATCTAGAGACATTTTCTACATATTTATACTGTACAATCATTGTTATATAACACTTAGAACTGAAAATTTAAGGACTACAATGCTCCTCTCCACGTCTCAGTCTCAAGAAAATAAAACTGACTAGAACATTGGAATCATGATGTTGTAAATAAGTCCCCAGCACCTAAATAAATAGTATACAAAATCAAAACTACTGTGCAGTGGGATTTCGGTTAAGATAATTTTGTGTGATTTAGTCATCTGTGACATTCATTAATCCGAACACCACACTGTCCAAAGCTAAGACTATACTTGGTACTGGTGAGACAAAGTCTGGAATACTATGTTCAGTTTGGGGCCCCTCAGTACAAGAAGGGCACTGAGGTGCTGGAGGATGTCCAGAGAAGGGCAAAGATTCTCACTAAGGACCTGGAGCACAAGTCCTGTGAAAAGCATCTGAGGGAATGGGTATCTTTCTGTCTGGAGAAGAGGGCTCTGAGGAGAGTACTTACCACTCTCTGCAACTACCTGAAAAGGAGGCTGGTAGCAAAGTGGGTGTTGGTCTCTTCTCCCATATGGCTAAAAATAGGATGAGAGGTGCATCAGGGGAGGTTTAGATGGATATTTGGAAAAGTCTGCCCAGGAAAGTGCTGGAGTCACCACCCCTGGAGGTAGTCTAAAAAACATGTAGCTGTGTCACTTTGGGACATACTGTAGTAGGCATGGTGGTGTTGGGCTGACAGTTGGACTTGATGATCTTAGAGGTCATTTCCAACCTTAATGATTCTACAATTCTGTGATTCTGTATGTTTTCTATTGATTCAAAACTGAAAATTGAATCCACCAAAAGTCTGAATGCTGCCAAAGTTTGATGGTGCCAGATTAAACTTATAGCTTTATTTGATAAAATTTTCTGTGCAATAGGAAAGTAGTAGGTCGTACCTACTCAAAATTCTGAAAAAAAAAAGGTTATTATTTTGTACAATAAATTGTATATGAATTTAGAGGATGAGAGATTGTTGTTGGAATTATAAAATTGCTAAAGAATATGTATAAGAGAGACAAAAGAAGATTGTGATGAAAACATCTGTATTAAAAGCTCCAAGTGAGTCAAATGCAGAATGCTTCATGGTAGTTCTGGATCTGATTTTAACATTTATCTATTGACACTCTAGCATAACAACTGACTATAAATAGTCCATGACTCAGGATGTAAATTCAAAGAGTTTTACTGATCAGAGCAGCAAGGTTATGAAACAAAACCAGTATAATCAAAAATGTCTTTTTTTTGAAGGCCGAGCTTGATAAGTCTACACAAAAAGTTGTGCAACACTGTTACCTGTTTTACTAGGGTCCTGAGGCTGATGACTTGTATTGATTTTCCAGACATATACTTAATCTTACTTAGAAAATACAGTCATTCAATCTGTTCCTCTTTCTGATTTACTCAAGAACTGGACACTCCACAAGTTTTCATCTGCTCTGATCATCCAGTATCTCATAACAAAAGGATTTTACAATGATAGGTCTTTGTTAATGCAGAAAGGTGAAGAGAAGGGTCACTGCATTCCTTTTAAGTGACAACTATTTAGAGGCCTCAAAAGAGGATGAAAAGGAAATATTGTAAAAATTAAACCTATCTTGAAACAAGCAGTCAGAATACATAATATCACTAATAAATACATTGAGAACCTTAAAGCTTGTCTTGTGCAAGAAGTGTAGGATATTCATTAATCTCATGCAGCACATCTTCCAAATATGCTTTTTTTTCCTTTTCTTCAATAAAAAGGAAACAGTTGTAGTGGTATACACAGTATAAGCATTTCCTCCTTTAACCTGAAAGTTGTCAGAATACATGGTTGCCTGCAAAATACAGGAAAACCCACATTATTATTGTGAAGTCCCATCCCATGATGTTTCTGAAAGGTTCTTTGTCTTTTTTACACACCTCTGTTAGCTTTGATCTTAAATACAATTCTGCAATCAGTTAAGGGGCAGGAAGTTCCAACTGACTCAGGGGAATTCCACCAGAAATTAAAGTAGCAACATTCCCAAGCAACATGCACATGAAAGACCTACCAGAATATTCAACATTGCAGACCACATTATGCTTAGTGCTGGCATGGTGTAACTGCTATGAGATATGGGCTGGGGTGTTGTATTTAAAGGGCTGGTTTTGAACACCTGAAGATATTTTTCTGCAATACGGAAATCTGTAAAATAAGAAAAAGGATAAAGTCTGGGCAAAATCTTTATGAGCCAGTACAGTACTGTATCATGGCTTAATATTTCTCATCTTAGAATCTCCTTTTTCCTTTCATACCTTCTGACATTATGGTAATTTATTTCTAAAACAGCACAGTGGTAGAGTACCAGCAAGATATGCTCAAAACATTTCTGCAGGTAGGCAAAGGGATTAATTAAGTACCATGTTACTGAATCCCCCTTATGAACATTTATTTTAAAGGCTCACATGAACTCTCTAAGGATGTCTAGGAGGAAAAAACCTAAGACATGCCTGTTGAGATTTATGAAGTCTGTAGAGATTACAATGAAATCAAGGAGGTGTATTAAAAATCTTCTGAAGTCAGAAATTATTCTGGTAATGTATGCCTCTTACCTTTTTTTTTTTAATTTCTTCATATCTGCATCTTCTTTCTGTTTTGCATACCTCTGTTTTCCTCACAGAGATATAGAAATGTCCTTCTACAAGGAAAAACCCCAAGCACATTTTAGATTATAAATATAATTCTGACCTCAATTTTTATAATAGCTATGAGGGTCCTATAGGAAAGAAGAAATTTTGATTGGTAAAAACAAATTAGCAGTTAGGTTTTCTCTTATTAGAAATTGAAATAAAAAGGAAAATTTTGAAACCTACCCTTAAAGGATGATGACTGTGTCAGTCTGCTTGCTTGTTATCCTTAGAAATTTGGATATGATAGTCCATGTGAACCTGATAGCTGGGATGTAACAGTCCCTATGTTTCAGGAATACAAGTCCTGGAGACACCACCAACAGGATAATATTCAAATTTTATGGGCTTTATGGGAATTGGCTGTCTGACTGGCTGACTTGGAAGTCTTAGTTTTGCTGGTGAGAAACACTGGAAATTTCATTGGCAGGAACTACTTGTAAATATACACTGATTGAATCTCTGTCTTAAACTCTTTGATCACTAATGTTCCAATTTCCTCAAACTGGGGAATGAGTTTTAGCAAACCATACCTGTACCTCTGCAATTAGTTCAGGACTTCATGGTTATTTAGCTGCAAAGTCTTTCTTCTTCTGGAGGGTGGAGGATCCTACCTTCCCACAATCCCCTCCATATACTCGTCAGGGTAATATCAGAAAGAGTATTGAAAGTCTGAGATCCAGTCTTTATGACTGGATTTGTCCCAGATGCCTTTCACTTTCAATGAATGAGACTAATGGATTCATGAATAAAGCCAGCTCCACTGTGACCCTTCTCAAGCAGACACAAACAAACACTACAATCAGGAAAAAGGATTCTATAATTTCTGAAGATCAGAGGGCTTCAACCCTCTGAAAACAGGACCTGTCATTTACTCTGCCATAATTACCATCTCTACTGGAGTATTAATGACATCAGGAAAGTTGTTTCCTGCACCTAAATTCCAAAGGAACTGCAATCTAAAACTCTGGAACACAGAAAAACAAATGAAGTTTTGGAAAAAAAAATCAAGATAATTCAGTAAATTTGAGATCAGTTCATTTAATCTCAATGTTTGTCAAATAATTAAAAGTTATATTTCATAGAAAAATAAGAAGATAAATATAAGATGAGGGGTAAGTATGAGCATGAGATGGAGTGAAAAAAAAGCTAGCTTTCAGAAGGAAACTATTTCACTAATTCATTAGAATTATTTTAAAGTACTCAAGAAGCATGATGAGGTTATTCATGTGTACTTGGATTTAGTGTACTTGGATTTTCAAAGCTTTCAAGAGATCTTTTATAATAGGCTTTTAAAGAAATTAAGCTGTCTCAAAATAGAAGGAAAAAATCCTCTCATGCATTAAGTAATGGTTAGGAGAGAGAAAATAAATTATAAGAATAAACTGTTCTTTCATCAACAAAGGTGACAGTTTGTTTCAGGTATCTGTGCTGTTATTTGTGTTTTTCACAATATTCTAGAAGTTAGGAATAGTGAAGTAAAAATTTTTGCTGATGATATTATATGTACATGAAAAAAAAGTATTTCTGATTGAAAAGTTACATCTGGACATCATAACATTACTGACCAAGTTGTTAGAAGGCATAATAAATTCCAAATCTGTAAAAGCAATGCAATAGTTACGAAAAGGATGTGAAAGCTTATATAGCTTTAATGCCACATTTATCACTGGAAAGTCTAAATTGTGGAAGATAATGAATTACAGTTTGGTCAGTACTATTTGAGAATCTCATGTGGACTTCTTGAGATTTGATAATGATGGTTCTTTGGAGCAGACAGAAATGATAAATGTGAAGATAAAGCAGAAAATCCAAATACAATACAGACAGATAAAAGGAAAATTAGGAAACACACTGAAAGTGAGAGATTTTAGAGGAAATTCTTGCTATGGCAGAAAAACAGAATATAAATATTTTATCCCTCGGTGTATATTTATGTGTCATCAGTAGAGTTTGAGGAGACTGAAAGTATAAATGAAATTTACAAGAAATTAGAAAAATTAATGAGACATAAGACAATGAATATCTTTTAAACATAACTATTTGGATACAATTGCCAGGGTAGGCAGTCCTTAACCGTTGATTGTTGAAAGCCCAGAAGGTATGCCAGAGACAGATTATATATTATCTGGGGTTTAGTTTAGGATTTAAATGGCACTGCCAACTAATTTATCAGAGTGGCTTAGTTTTGGTAATATAATAAGATGCGTAAAAGAATGTCACTGTGTCTTGCTTTTTTTGTAACCAGGAAATTACCACAAAATTACACTCTGCATAAGCCATTCTACATTTATGTCTCTGTTTGAAAAAAATAATGCGGATTTATAAAAATATAATTTCTGCACATACACACAAAGACACTCACATGCGTATATATACACACATACAGACTCATATGTGTATATAAATATATTCATAGAACCATAGAATAACCAGGTTGGAAGAGACCCACCAGATCATCGAGTCCAAACATTCCTATCAAACTCTAAATCATGCCCCTTTAGCACCTCGTCCACACATGCCTTAAACACCTCCAGGGAAGGTGAATCAACCACTTCCCTGGGCAGCCTGTTCCAGTGCCCTGACCCTTTCTGTGTATTTTTTTTTCCTAGTGTCCAGCCTAAATCGACCCTCGTGGAGCTTGAGGCCATTCCCTCATGTCCTGTCCCCTGTCACTTGGGAGGAGAGGCCGTATTGAAATGAAGACCATCGAAAGCAATGTATAAAATGTATCAGATCTTTTCCTTATGTACTTTCAGTGTCCCAGATGAAATATTTTTTCTTTAACATCATTCTTATTATAGGTCAATATAAAAACAACATAGAATTTGTTACTGTGATGAACTTTCTTGGTAATTGAAATAACATTTTCCAGAATACATTTTAATTGCTATATTGTGAGAGATGAATACTTAAGCTAAGAATAGCTCATTTTCTTTTCACTTCTGCTAATGTAAAATGGTAGATAAACTAAACTTAAATAGCAAGCCTTAGTTCAGACTTGATCCCTTCTCCTGTATTTTAAGTGTGAACATTTCTATGGTATTTAAAAAGAAAAACCTACTCCATATTTTCATGTATGACAGTTAGAAAAGCCACGAGGAATCCAAAATAAAGGGTATAATTTCCAACCTAATTTCAACTTAGAAGACAGAGAGAGAAACTGACCTGAAAAATATATGGATGCTAAGGATCTAACTCATCCCTGACTCAATATAAACTGATGAGATTACTGTAGGTGAATATTTTCACATTTGCTTTTTAGAACTCTTTGCAGTTCCTGTCTCACTTTTCTGATATTTATATTTTCCATTTAATATTGTTTCCTTTTTATTCAAATGAATGTTTTCACCACATATGTAAAGGGTATAGGTTTTTATATCTGTGTGAAATGTTCTTACGTATATAAAATGTCAGTATCAATATCACTGACATTTTACATTTAAGGCAACAAAACAACTCAAACCCTATCTTTTAATGACTCATTTAGGAAAAAGTGAAAGAAATGCAAATTTTTAGAACCACTTTAATCTAAACTGCAACAACAAACTCCTATGCTATAGTCAGAACTGTCACTATGCAGAAGCATGATTGTTGTTTGTCCTCTGCAATGGTTCATTAGTCTACTTAAATAAATCTATATTTCTCTGAAATTTATCTTTAAAATTATATAGATTACAATGATTCATGGGGAGAAATAATTACTGGATCACTCTAATACTTTAACTCCTAGGTATTGAAGGTACCTGAACTTCATTTTATTTTATATTTACAGCTGAAAAAAAGCAATTGATAGCATGTTGCATATATTGGAAAGGCATATTATTTTTTCGAATTGACAATAATATTTTACTCTAACAGTTATTAAAAATACTCTGATTTTTCAGGACTTCTTTCATCCCACTACTTCTTATTATAAGCAACAGTGTTAAAAAAGACAAGAGTACCCAAGTAGACCCAAGTAGTTTCCTTTTTGTGTCACTATTGATAGGTGGTGGTGAGTATTGTTTTCAGAAGAAAATATCCTATGTGGTAACAACAAAACCACTGTTTAACACTTAAGTCTCAAAACGTTAATTGCAATAAAATCTAGCCATTTTATGGAAAGGCCACATTAGCAGCACAATTGCTTAAGTGATTTTTCTTCTGAAGGCATGATTACAACAACCAAAGATATTAAATAAAAATATCCAAACACACTACTAAACTGTATAGGGCAAAAAAGTAGCACTTAGATTTCTCCTCTTTTTCTCACTGTATGTGTATTTCACAGTGTACATACTACACATTTTCTTAGGGTACTAATTGTTAAAGCTGCTTCAGGTTTAATGTTTATGGACCACTGCAACATACGCTAAATTTACTATGCAAACTCAGCTTGAAAGGCATGAGGCACCTTCACCATAGATTTCAAAGTGAATTAGCATAATAAATACAGTATAGGCTTTAAATCTGACTTTAGGGGGAATATGACAGATGTGAAAGCCATTTCTACTGTAAGTCTGCTCTGAATAATTAGAACTGCTCAAGAGCTCAAATTTGAGGTCATAGGAGGACATATAATAGCCAAAAGCAGTGTAGAAAGAGAAAAAGAATCTGTGTATTGCCTTTATTCATTTTACATATTAAAAGGTTTAATATGTTCTTCATTGTCTTATGTTTATAATTGTAATGAATTCCTTGATACATGGAAATCACTAAAATTTTTACTGTTAACTTCCATGAAACCAGGTTTTCACCCTGAGCATTCTAAGTTATGACATTTTGTTTGGGACTTTTGTTAGTGCTTGCAGGACCCAGATGGTGATGACACAGATGGATTAAATTTTAATCTGTTTTTCTTCCACAATTCTTCACGAGAAACAACGCAAGATACACAGAAATAACATCAAGGATCATCTTGATGTTAAATTTCCTAAAGAAGGAAGTCTTATCATATGACCCAATTTATCCTAAACCAGAATCTTTTTACCATTTTGCAACTTCAATCAAAAAATAGAAAGGTAAAGATTGAAAAGAAGTTAAGTGAAAATCAGGAAGAAAATATGGGTAAGTAAAGATCTTAAATAATGATCTTTTTTGAAAACTTGACACAGCATGAGGGTATACACAGATATCAACATTTACACTATGTCAACATGCACACATAAACAGCAAAGCATATTTTACAATTTCCTGTGCTTGAACCACTGATGGGTTTAGTTTAAGAAAACATCAAGAATCTTCACTATAAAAAGATAAATTTGTGTTTTCATCCTCTAACTAGTAGAATAATGAGGCTTTGAGTTAATTCATCTTACTTCATCTTATTATCCTACCAAACTATATGAGAAGGTTGGTAAAATATAACTTTTGCCTTGAGATGTCCATTCTAGGTCAGCCACAACATGTTGTAAATGCAGCAAGAAGAGGATTCATCACATCTAAGCCAAATGCCTGAAAAAAGATAGGCTAAATTTTCCTTTGATGATGCTTAGCCCTCTATTGACTAGCAATTATTCTGGCATTAATCCCATTTTGTGTACATGAAAATGAAGGGAGATGTTCAGTAGGATTTGCTGAGGGAAGTGGGGTTGTTCATCCTGGAGAAAAAGATGTTGAGGAGAGATCTTAGCACTGCCTATAGTTACCTGAAAGGAGGTTGTAGTAAGGTGGGTTTTGGTCTCTTTTCCCAACTAACAAGCAATAGGATGAGAGGAAATGGCCTCAAGTTGCTTCAAGGCAGGTTCAGGTTGGACAGCAGGAAAAATTTCTTTACTGAAAGGGTTATCAGATGCTGGAACATCCTGCCCAGGGTGGTGGTTGAGTCAATACCCCTGGAAGAATTTAAAAGAGGGGTAGATTAAGTTCTTAGGGATATGGTTTAGTAGTGCACAGATATGGTTGGACTAGGTGATCTCAGAGGTCTTTTCCAACCACAAAATTCTGTGATTCTATGATTTTCCAAATTTCTAAACTGATTTCATCACTAAAATTTCTGTGAAAGCAATAGATGTAATCACTTAAGCCTATAATGTAAACTGTAAACCTGATCTGCATCTTTGAATACCCAAATAACTTTTAGCATCTACATTATAATTTTCAGAATCCTGTAGGTGCTTGACCTCATTTTTACCTTTATTTACAGCTGATTAATTTACTTTGTCTTGCTCCACAATAAAGAACTAAATTTCATTTTCTAATACTGTTAAATTTCATGATGATGTACATTGTTGAAGTGGAATATTGACATCGGTTTCTGAAATTCACAGCACTGATTGACAATGCAACTTAGATTTTGCTTTCGGCAAGTGAGCATTCAAGCTGAAGGTACTTTTCACGAATTTCATCACTAGTATAGCTTCATCAGTGAAATACTGACAGGTGACAAGAACAATGTGGGCATAAAAAGAGTTGATGTGAACCCACTAAGGAACATAAATTAATATTCACATAAATGCCTTACAATGCTCTCCCATGTCTATTTTGCTACAAACAATAAGATATATTCTGCTACAGAAACTGTCAGCCTCTGGCCTGGACAGGCACTCACTCTCCTGGGTGGAGAACTGGTTGGCTGGCCGGGCCCAGAGAGTGGTGGTAAATGATGTTAAATCCAGCTGGAGGCCAGTGACAAGTGGGGTCCCCCAGGGCTC
>WAAB01007363.1:24882-54147 GCA_013389865.1 Piaya cayana | reverse complement strand
CCAACCTGGTGATTCTATGTGAAGAGTGCTCGGAGCAGATATCAGGAGCTAAATATAAAAAAAAATACCCAGCATTTTATCTTTTAACACTTTAAATTTCACTGGAATGATCACAGATTCCACAGCTGGAAGATTCTAAAAGTGAAAGAATCTGATATTTCTCTAAAATATCACAAATTAAACCAAATAAACTAAACAGAAAGTATGATAATAAGTGTGATATTCCCCATATTTATGATTAGTATGCATAATTGCTTCCTTTAACAGCATTAGATTAAAATCTTCATTGTAAAATACATCTATATTTGACTTGTTGCCTTTACAGCTAATATGACAGAAGGAAAGATTCTTTAATTTATTTCTTCACTTGAAATAATCCTTTCTGTTTTGTTTGCCTTTCTATCTGGTATGAATGTTTAACTTGTTAATACTATGTCTAAAAGGCAGTTTCAAGCATGACATAATCCAATCCCTTGTACTTTTGTTTTTCTAAGGTAGTATTGATACTGTCTGTACCACCCTTAATCTTACTCTTCTATGGCATCACCTGGATTTAAAGGGAAAGACTATGCTTTTCTTTATGTTAAATTTATTGAATTTGTGGATAGCAGTAGCTCGTAGAGTCTAGAAAAAGAGACATGGCAGCTTCAATCAAATATTTTCAATGTAAAAAACTTCCTCTCCTCAAATTATTTTCTGCAGATAAAGTTGAAATACCTTTCAAACTGCAATAAAATAAATAATCAGTTCTTTCTTTACTGAAGGCAGAGTAAACAGGAATGTAAGATTTGAGATGCTTATGACTCTGGATTTCAGTGTCTCAATATTGTGCCTTGACTGTCAACACTCTAAAACTTTGAAATAATTTATTAGAATTTTTGTGTCATACTTTAAAAGAATCACAGGACATTATTATTAATTTTTCAAAGGTCATGAGAATGAGCTTCATGGTGATAAGTTCCTTCTCTGGGAAGCGAAGTAAGCATAGAACAGGAGTCTTTGTCCACATGTCAGAAACTTAAGTTTAAAGAAGAAAATGCCTTGAAGAGTTCCCCTTTTTGTAACTTCATAGCAGCCACTCTTCAGAATAACTACATCTCATGTTTCTTTGTTAAGAAAGCGTTACACAAAATCTTCTTCAGAACAGTTTTCCAACTGTTGATAAAACGACTGTTGCAGCTGTAGCTCTCTAGCACTTGAATGTTCCCCTCTGACATGCTTCTTTATTATCAGATCAGCTCTAAATACACATGACATACCAAAGCAGTGTACTGTCTATCTGATGTAAGGCTGCATTTCTCCATGAAGGCTGGTGTTGAAACACAGACCTTGCAAATTTTGTCACCCAGCTTTGAGTAAGTCCTTACAGAGTTCCTATATAATCAAATGGGGGGGGAGAGGGGAAGGGAATGTCTTCTGATAGGTGACTCTGAGTACCTAAGTTAGGCTCCTACTCTATGTCCCAACACCCAGAGAGGAAGCAGCTAAGTTAGAAAAATGAAACTGCATGAAATGAAACTATGTGCCACGGTCTGCAGTGTTATTGTATCCTGGAGATTTGAATACCCTCCTTCCCCTAAGCAAGACAGTAATTTCCTTGAGTGATCTGAGAGTGCTTATCTAATATTTCATGTTCACTGGAGACAGTGAGAAAGAGAGAAAAGATGTGTTTCCAAATGATTTCTTAGTACTGACTGCAAATGGTTCTCATGTTTCTTAATTAGTCTTCCATTGAAACATTACTTCCCAGCAAGCGTCCTTCTCTAATACTCATTATAACAAAAGATTACCAAGCCGATGAATGTGTAGTAAAAAAAGACCCTGGAGATTCTCACAGTTGGGTCTAAATATTTTACAACATTACTCTCTTTTTTTGGCATTAATTTAACATATTTTAACTTTAATTTTTGCCAAAAACATTTGATCTTGATATCTAGCATTAAGTAATTAAACCCATCTGTGCATAACTATGTAAAAGCTACAGAGTAACTGAAACACCTTTGAATCCTCTGTCCAAGGTGGGAATTTCTAATACTTTTAAATGCCAGGATACACTTAAGTGCCTAAATATTGACCAAATTATCTAATGCTAAGAAAGCATGACTGAAAAATATGGGTGTGTTCCAAGTGTAAGGTTTTGTTTGGCTAACCCAGTGCTTAAACTTTGCTTACAGTGTTGCATGGTCTTCTCCCAGTTAGCGTTCCTCTGCCTGTTTTCCTCCTTCAGAGACCAGCTTCTGGAAAAATTAATACTGTCCTTCAGTGCTTAAAGCAACATAGTTGGTGGGTTTGCCCTAAAAAAGTTCTTTTTAAAAGGCAGCTGTGATATTGCAAAGTCATGATAGAGCCTGAGAAGGCTTAAAACAGAAGAAAAAACTTGTTTTTAAAAAAAAAGTTTCCCCCTTTAAAAATAGTTCCTCTTGAAAGACAGAACTCTCAATTAATTTAATAAAAAGTCCTCCCTTCATTCAGCTTTAGAGGGGAGAGGTCTTTTTTTTATTTACTCTACGGGCATTAATTAAAAAATTCTAAGAATTGCAGAAAGCCCAAGAATTTTTATATTTTACCACAAAACACTAATCTTCAGCCAAATGTCTAAAGAAAAAGACAGTGGGTTTCCTTGTGTTTGTGTACAAGGTGTCAGTATTAGATTAGAAAAACGTCAGTAAGTTGCTGTATGAGACGGGTAGCATCCATTTGGTATGAAAACCCAGTTTAAATATCTATAACATATACTGAAATCAGTGAATACCTATCTATGCAATAGAAGATCAGTTTTGTCCTTGCCACATTGGAAAGTGTGAAAAGAGACCACCTTTTCTTGTTGTTTCTCCCAGCAAGCGCTCTTTGCTGAGCTGGATTAATTTCATTAGATTTGAAGGAGTTAGGAGTGAGCATAAATGGAAAGGGATGATGCCATTAGTCCAAAGACTAGATAGTAGAGAGGCTAAATAGTGAATTCCAAGCATAGCAAACCAGCACATAATGAGCTGAAAGTCAAAGTTGGGAAGAAGATAGATTTGGATCTTCATGTCAGACCACCAGGCAGAACGGCACCATAGACAACAGTATACTGACATGTTGCTATATGAAGCAGAGATTATATTCTTAGATAGTATTATCTAGATGGAATTATTTTTCACAGAATGAGCCCTCAAAACAACTTGCAGTCTGTCTTATGCAGAACAAGGCAAAAGATTGGGTTCAGAATCTCACACTGGAACCCTCCTCTTTATAAAAGCAATGCTTCTACAAAGAGAAACAAAGACCAAAGAATCTTCTGTAGTTGTGCTAAACTCCAGTAAGGGAACAACATGAGGCTTGTTAAAAACAAATTAGGAGAGGGAGCTAAAAGAATTAGATCTTTACGTATGGCTAGGAAAAAGCTGAAGGATACCAGACTTGAAGCAAAAATCTACACTGCATTCAAAAGAAGGTAACAGAAAGGATCATGAATTTTGACAAACATAAAAATACAATCAGATAGGCCAAATATAATTTAGGAAACAAGCAGGCAAAATAAACAAATTACTAAATAATTCTTCTTATACTAAACCAGGAGTAAAAGTCTGCTAGAAAGTTTATACGGCCAGTTGATCAGCAAGGTACAACAGAGTGCTCAGAGGAGTCATGGGTGCTGCAAAATTATAAAGTTAGAGTTTTACATCAGTACTTGTTGATTAGGAAACCGAGAAGAACTTTATGCAGGAATCCTTACTGGGGAACTCAGCAGAGGTCTTGTCCAAAGTGGAAAAAAACAAATGATGAGGTCAAAATGACCTTATCAAGACAGAATGAACACTAGCATAGCATCCAGACTAAATGATATTCACTGAAGAGTTCTCTCACACAGCAGCGTGTAATAAGCCACTTCAACCTTGGTCATGGAGACTAGAAGACAGCAGATGTGACACAATTTTTAAAAAATGATTCTGTGGCAATCTAAAAAACCTACCTCTGTATCACAAAAAATAACAGGAATTATAATATAGGGCGATATGTGAAGAGCCAGTATGGTTTCTGTAGACAGAAATGCTGCTTCGTGCATGTGAAGAAAAAAGTGATTTCTCTCATCTTGTAAGGATTTAATTAGGGCTGTTGATATCTTATATCAAAGCTTTTAAAGAAATCTGTGACATAAAAGGGAAGGTCCTGACACTGGCTAAAAATACAAAAGAGTGGAGAGAATATTTTGTTCTTGCATCCATGCACCCAAGGGCTAGAGAGCGTATGTGATAGAGGCTGAGAAACTCATGAGTGGTAGGGAAAAGTCCAGAGGGAGGGTGGGAGAGAGCGAGCTCTATTGCTCAATGCCTCTTCCAGAAGAGGCAGTGGTGGCCGTAAAGTGGAGCCTGGGGGATCTAGGGTCAAAACAAGCATAAAGGAGTGGTTCTTCACATACAGGCTGGCAGATCTGAGGAACTGCTTGCTAAGTGATGTTATTATTTACATAAGAGTTTAGATGAGCTCAGGAGAGAATGGACAAGCACTTTTAAGACTGGAATATTTCATAGAAAAAGCTCTCAGTCTCATGAAATTTTTATAGCTTAAAACGGCCAAAGGTTGGGACAGTATAAAAGCTACAGCAGGAGAGGTAGCACCATATGTAATTCCAAATCTTATTCTTCCTTGGGCATCTGCTTAGAGCTGTTGTTAGAGACACAGTACTGTACTTCATGGAGCACTGGTCTGAACCAGTTTGCTTATTCTTAATATTTAGAAATCTCCCAAATAAGAATTAATAATTAGATTGCAATAAATTATTTTTTTGCTGTCCTACCTACCAGCTGCAATCCCTCAAACAGATTCTTGAGGCATGACAAAAGGACGGCAGCAGATCTCCTGGTCTGAGATGTATGACTACGAAACATTATTTTTCTGAGTTTATTCCTGACTGCACTTTTGCAGAATACAGCACTGGCTCTAGTACAGTGCCATTATGACATTGCTAACTGATGCCAGCTCCGTGATGTTACCACTTATACTTACACTATTGCACTTGGCACGTAGCTTGTTTAAGTGTTTACAATGCATTTAAGCAAAGAATTAATAAAGAAATGTTAGCATTTTCCTCAGATGATCTGAGGACAGAAGCTCTTACAGCTTTAATGCAAAAAACCCTAAAAAACATAACACATTTGAGACTTCTGAAAGCATAAAACAGATACATGCCTCCTATAATTGTATTTTTTTGAATTGTTGGGCTCAGCTGAGTTGTCTGTATGAAATAAGAAATTAATTTAACATGAGAAATATTTCTTTAAAATGCACATATTGAAGTTTTTAAGTAGCAAAGCATAAACATTAAAAACATAATTCTTTGTTTGAGATCATTAGTCAGCAGTTCACTGTGGCTGGAGCAGCTGACACTGACCTTCTCTATCCTTGGCCTTTTCCCTCTCTCTTTATAAAGGGAAAACAACTTGTTTACACTTCTTTCTAGAGACGCATTCTGTCTAGAATCACACTGTTCTCAGAAGTCAGAACTGCTTGTGATCTGTCTGCTATTGACTGTGCTGGTAGCCACACTAATTAAAAATCTATGTGGATAAAATCTCATAACCTGTAAGACATGCAGGATTTAAATTCAGAGAACACAGAATAAGGAGAAGAGGACTACTGGTGCAGGAATATCCCCCATGTACACCATCTTTGTGGTGCCCACACTCTAGTGTCAAACAACGGAACAGGACCTCTACCCTCTTGCTGTACCTCATCTCTGCCTAGTCCGGGTACCATATAGCCTCATTACAAACAAAACAGTTGGAACCAGCAGCTCCCACACTAGCACTAGCACTTCTTCAACAGGCTTCCACATCTGTCACCTTAAAAGTGAAGCTTCTTGCTTGGCTTAGGTCTCCAGATCCTAAATGAATCACAGTGTCTTGATATTCAACTTGGGTGCGTGATTACAACCAATAGCTTCTCTAAACCAGGCAGAATAAACAGACAAGTTCTGCTGCTATGAATTTGAAATCAAAGGTCAGATACTTATCACTCTTCTCTGATGAAAAGGCCTATTTGTCACTGGTTTGCCTTGATGTTGCAAACTAATTCTGTGGCTGTCTTTCTGTACTTATGTAAGTGATTACATTAATGTCAATAGAAACTTCGCAAGTCCTTCAGAGTAAGGTATTTACTTGAATTAGGTCATTTATGGTCACCCTCTGATGAATTTGGCTCAAATCAAGGCCTACTATCCCACCTAGGTATGTTAAATATGCAGCTCAAAGTCAAATAAAGAAACAGAAACTCCTAGCTTACCATACTACACTGCACCATATTTTAGAAATGATTTTCAGTTCAGTATTAGTATGTAAATGAAAACAACAGGCACTGCGTGGGTTTGTATTTTACATTTCACATACACTTCTTCCACTTCCATGCATGATGTTATGTACTTCATGCATGATATTCATGTATTTAAATGTTAAATATCCCATATTGCAGTGATACAAAAGGCACAATTTTTATTTATTTTCTCAGTTTTATTTTTTATTTTGTACATCTTTATGGCAGAGTTGATAACTCTGTGAGCAGCAAGTGTGAGGAAATTCTAGTTTTCTGCAAAGATTGATGTTACAGCCCTTGGACTCTGTGTTAGGAGCATAAAAGGCTCGAGACAAGCAGCCTTCTGCTTCCAAAACTGTACATTTTACTTTTTCAAACGTTCATAGAATTGCAGACTCATATNGCCGCCTGCCTGCTGGCCGCCGCCTACGGGCTCCGCGTCCTCTACCCCATCGTCCGCCGGCGCTGGAGGCGGCAGGGCGGCAGCGGCGGATCGCGGGACGACGAAGGGAGCCGCGGCGGAGCCTCCCCGGCCGTCGACGCGGAATTCTTCAAACAGCTGCTGGAGCTTCGCAAGCTGTTCTTCCCGAAGCTGGTGAGCCCCGAGCTGGGCTTGCTCTGCCTTCACTCGGTCGCCTTGGTTTCCAGGACCTTCCTCTCCATCTACGTGGCCGCCCTCGACGGGAAGATAGTGAAAAGCATCGTGGAAAAACGGCCCCGGAGCTTCGTCTTCAAGCTGATCAAATGGCTGATGATCGCGATCCCGGCCACCTTCGTGAACAGCACCATCCGCTACCTGGAGGGCAAGCTGGCCCTCGCCTTCCGCACGCGCCTGGTGGATCGCGCCTACCAGACCTACTTTGCCGACCAGACCTACTACAGAGTGATCAGCATGGACGGGCGGCTGGCCAACCCCGACCAGTCCCTCACTGAGGACATCATGATGTTCTCACAGTCCGTAGCACACCTCTACTCCAACCTCACCAAGCCCATCCTGGACGTGGTGCTCACCTCCTACACCCTGATCCGCACAGCGCGGTCGCGGGGAGCCAACCCCATCGGGCCCACGCTCCTGGCCGGGCTCGTTGTCTATGCTACAGCCCGCGTGCTCAAGGCCTGCTCGCCCAGGTTTGGCAAACTGGTGGCTGAGGAGGCGCAGAAGAAGGGCTACTTGCGCTTCATGCACTCACGCATCATCGCCAATGTCGAAGAGATCGCCTTTTACCGAGGGCAGAAGGTAAGGAAGGTGTTTGGGTTGCTCCTGCAGTGCTAGACCCAACCCTGCTGTTCTCCCCAAGCAGTTTGAGTCCCTTTGACATTTAAACCCATTTACAGGTAATGCTCCCTCTCTAACAGGAAAACACCATTTCGGAGATGGTATCTGGGGAATCCTCTGGGAGTGGACTGTAGTTCCCTTGTGCTCTGACAGCATTCCTGTTTTGCAGTTGGATCCAGTGCTTTTCTAGAAAACTAATCTCTGCTCTTGCTTTTCCCCTCACCCAGTCCATTCCGCTTTTCCAGGCTTTTTATTTTCACCCATGTTCATGAATGATGAGAGATAGCAACTGGGACACACCAGAAAGTTTAGGGGAGGTCTCTGTGATAGAGTACTACAACCTTTGACACCCTTTTACATAGCTAAGTAAAGATGTAGTCATCAGAGTCTTAAAATAGCTTAAGTACAGTACTTCAGCAGTCACAGTTACATAAACTAATGGCTTGTTTTAACACCATCTTATTAAGGAACTATTCATATTTTTATTAGAAGTGAATTTTGGCTGTAATGCCTTTCAGCTGTGATTNTCCCCTAGCACAGCTTGAGGCCATAAGGGTTTAAAAAAATGATTGAATGAAAGCTGACTGATACCTCCCACATAACTTGCGCATTTCAAGTCCACTATCTCCATCACAATCATAAAGTTGTGCAAGGATGAAGTGCTGGAATGAGAGCTAGTGTGCATAACACAGAAGAGAAAAAAAGAGGCATCGGTGTGGTTATGATTACACCTGAGTTCCTACACATCCAAACGTTCATGGAGTTCAGTTACCCTGACATTCATTGTTTCCATATCTGCTTGATGGATGTATTCAAGCACAAATCATTTCTATAGACAGTGATACTGTTACTTCAGTCATCCAAGCACTTTTTGGATAATAAACAATTTTATTTTTGTAGTTGGGAGCAGAATCATGGCATTTTGCTCTGATGGAATATTGACTTAAGAATACTGAAAAATTACTACAGCATATTAAGTAATTTTAAAAATAAACTCCTTTTACCCTTCTTCAGTTATCAGTTCCTATATTCAGAAAATGTACACAAGTTATTTCAATGTGTTTGATGAAAACTCACCATATGGCTTAAAACCAGTTACTTGGCAGAGAAAAAAAATTGCATCTGCTTCTCCTTGGGAGAGGTTAACCCCCAAAATATTCTGGTTCTATTATGAACATTCCCTCTACCCGACAGCCTCAGGTACTTGTACTTACTTGATCGCACTTATCTTCACAAGTTTTTTACAATAAAGTCAGAAGAAACAGTGGAGGCAACAGAGCATCATTATATTACTGCAGCTTTGGTAATTATTTTTCCAGTAACACCGAGAAGTTTTATTATGACTAAATAATAAATTGCTGCCTTCACCACTGAAAAAGAAAATCTACCACCTAAGGCCATGTTCCACAAAGAGTTTGTGCGTGCATTAGAGAGCGGGACCATAGAACAGCAAAAATCCCTAGGCAGCAAGAGTAGAAGAAAGGGTGTATTTAACACATCAGTTTAGGCTTTTCTCCATACTTTCTAAAGAAGAAAATACATTGCTTTTATTGACTGAAACACTGCATGGTCAGATTTGTGTTACTTAAATGCTCCCACAGATCTGACTGTGTGGTGTAACACCACCAAGTCACCAAAAGCTTCAGTCCTCCAGCTTCTTGTGAAGGGAAAGGTCAGCACAGGCAGAACCGAAAGAGAACTGCGAACTCTCCCCTCGGTAAGAAAATGCTAGAGTAATGGAATATTGCAAATAACTGTGGTTTGGCAAAATCTGAGAGCATGCTGTGATATGCATAAGCCAGAATGGGAAGTATCCAACTGGAGATAGTGAGTAAAAAATAACAAACTCTAAGCTAAGCAATTTCTTTGCCAGCTTTTCTCATCAGCGTCTCTGTATGCTAAAAAAACTACTTTACTGACCAATCTGTAGTTTACTATAGTAATCTCCAGTGAAGTCAGGTCTATTTGGTGACTAAAAGTTAGCTGTACTGCTCCAACTCTGATTTTGACAACATTTTATCAGCTTTATTTTGAGCTGTGTATTTTAAAAAACACCTAGAAGGACAGAGTACATCTCTACCCTGTCTCCACTGGCAGAAAGTATAGTAAGCCTCAAGATTACCCTACATCTTCTCTATGTGACTTTTTAGCAGCCTGCAGTGTGCAGAATTTGTGCAAACTCCTAGGAAGAAGTGAGAAATAGATCTTATTTGGTCGTGTCTTGCCAGTTTTGGCTTACTCAGCTTTCTGGAAAGCAACTGGGTAAGCACTGCCTGATTTTTAAAAGCCAAGCGCTCGCTCTCTCAAATCAAAGATACTGTTTCTTCATCCTGAAGCTTTTGTTGCTATCCGAGTTTGTAACAGTGATGTAACTTGATTTAACTTGAGTACGCTGAGCTACAGCGAGGTGGGAGCCCCCACCCTCCACTCTTAGGGAAGGCTGCATTCACTCCTCAGCAACCCTGCAAATGCCTCATGGTACATTTTCCAAATCTACTGTAACACATCCACCCCTGAACTAATGCTGCATCACATACCAGCTGATGAAGTTACTCTCTTCCTAATTTTCATAGCGTGAAAGGATGCAAAGTATTTTTAAGTACCATCCTCCCCGATTTCAAATACCTTTTTTCAAACAAGCAAAGAGGCAGGAATAAGAGAACAGAGAGAGAGAGAAAAATACGACAGGAAGGCAGCCGCCTCCCCAGACGATCCTTTTGTGCGCAGTTAGCCCGGTTTTGCCGCAGGGACGGGATCGGTGTTCCTGTCCCACAGCGCTTCAGCAGCACAACCCCGGTTTCCTTTGGACGCGAAGGCAGGAAACCCTCCAGGCCGGCCGGGGAGGCGCTGCCCGGGGCCCGGCCCCACGACTGCCGCAGGCCCCGCTCGGCCTGTGGCCGCCGCCCCCCAGCAGCTGCCGGGGCCGGGGCGGCGCCTACTCCGCGGGGCAGGCGGAAGGAAAGGGCCGGGCGCCGCCTCGGGGGAGCGGGGCGACAGCGGGGCCCCGCCGTGCAGGGGACCGAGAACCGGCAATTAAGCGGTGCGGCCGGGACCGAGCGCCCGGGGATCAACGGGAACAGGGAGCTAAGCGTCGCAGAGGACCGGGAGTCGCGGGAATCGGCGGCGTAGGGGACCGAGGAGCGGGCGCCGGGGCTCAGCGGTGCAGAGGGCCGGGAATTAAGCGGCGCAGCGGGACCGGGCGCCGCTGTCTCCGCGGGGCCGCCCCGCGCGGCGCAGCCAATGGGGGTCAGCGGGGCGGGCCGCGCGGCGCCGNGTCGACGCGGAATTCTTCAAACAGCTGCTGGAGCTTCGCAAGCTGTTCTTCCCGAAGCTGGTGAGCCCCGAGCTGGGCTTGCTCTGCCTTCACTCGGTCGCCTTGGTTTCCAGGACCTTCCTCTCCATCTACGTGGCCGCCCTCGACGGGAAGATAGTGAAAAGCATCGTGGAAAAACGGCCCCGGAGCTTCGTCTTCAAGCTGATCAAATGGCTGATGATCGCGATCCCGGCCACCTTCGTGAACAGCACCATCCGCTACCTGGAGGGCAAGCTGGCCCTCGCCTTCCGCACGCGCCTGGTGGATCGCGCCTACCAGACCTACTTTGCCGACCAGACCTACTACAGAGTGATCAGCATGGACGGGCGGCTGGCCAACCCCGACCAGTCCCTCACTGAGGACATCATGATGTTCTCACAGTCCGTAGCACACCTCTACTCCAACCTCACCAAGCCCATCCTGGACGTGGTGCTCACCTCCTACACCCTGATCCGCACAGCGCGGTCGCGGGGAGCCAACCCCATCGGGCCCACGCTCCTGGCCGGGCTCGTTGTCTATGCTACAGCCCGCGTGCTCAAGGCCTGCTCGCCCAGGTTTGGCAAACTGGTGGCTGAGGAGGCGCAGAAGAAGGGCTACTTGCGCTTCATGCACTCACGCATCATCGCCAATGTCGAAGAGATCGCCTTTTACCGAGGGCAGAAGGTAAGGAAGGTGTTGGGGTTGCTCCTGCAATGCTAGACCCAACCCTGCTGTTCTCCCCAAGCAGTTTGAGTCCCTTTGACATTTAAACCCATTTACAGGTAATGCTCCCTCTCTAACAGGAAAACACCATCTTGGAGATGGTATCTGGGGAATCCTCTGGGAGTGGACTGTAGTTCCCTTGTGCTCTGACAGCATTCCTGTTTTGCAGTTGGATCCAGTGCTTTTCTAGAAAACTAATCTCTGCTCTTGCTTTTCCCCTCACCCAGTCCATTCCGCTTTTCCAGGCTTTTTATTTTCACCCATGTTCATGAATGATGAGAGATAGCAACTGGGACACACCAGAAAGTTTAGGGGAGGTCTCTGTGATAGAGTACTACAACCTTTGACACCCTTTTACATAGCTAAGTAAAGATGTAGTCATCAGAGTCTTAAAATAGCTTAAGTACAGTACTTCAGCAGTCACAGTTACATAAACTAATGGCTTGTTTTAACACCATCTTATTAAGGAACTATTCATATTTTTATTAGAAGTGAATTTTGGCTGTAATGCCTTTCAGCTGTGATTTGGAAAAATAATTTTTTAAAAAGTTGTTTCTTGTACAGTGAAAATGAAAGCTGGAAACCAGCCTGCGGTATTACTCTTTCAGTCTAAGTGATGATTATATAATAGAAATGGTTTATTTTTGTAGAAGGAACTGTTCTCAAAAGCTGCCTATAGTAAAGTTTTAAGCGCAGGTAAATTAAACATTTTTTTTCAGTTCCCACATATACTTGCTTGAACTGAATGCATTACATCATATTGACTTGCAGCTGTCTTTGACCTGTTAAACCTCTTGGGATAGTTCTCTCTTCCTTCAGACTGCTGGTAAAAACAAGCAACACTGCTTTTCAGGGATCAGCTCTGCAGCTTTAACTTGTTGGAGATAATTGATCCCCAAATGCTTTCCAATATGAGGAGTTTCAGTTGCTGTGAAACGCTACAGCTGCAGCTTCATTAAAAGGATGTGGAATCAATTTTATTTTGTTTGTTAGAATCAGCTGTTGTGACTGCCGTGTGTGTTGTTTCTGTATGTATCCGACATGTTAAAAAAGCTGAAAACCTGCCAATGTGCTGTTCAGGGATGATGGTGTAAAGAGGAACCAGGTCCACTGACTTCCGTAAAGTGCTACACTTTTGCTGCAAGACTGCAGCGTTGTGAAAATAAAGTTATCACGCAACAGATGTGACACAAAAGTCATGGCTCTGGGTACCCAAGTATTTCATGCACGTTATCGAACATACCTTGTATGACATCTACATCTTTGTTGCATTGTATAGGTGTTTTACTTTTTCACTGCAGGTAGAAATGAAACAGCTGCAGAAAAGCTACAAGGATTTGGCAGATCAAATGAATCTCATTTTATCTAAACGTTTATGGTACATCATGATAGAGCAGTTCCTGATGAAGTATGTCTGGAGTAGCTGTGGTATGATTATGGTCGCTGTGCCCATCATCACCGCAACAGGATTTGCAGATGGAGGTAATTTAATTTTTTACTTAATTTCTAAATGTTTCTTGAAATTTATGTCCTCAGAAAACTGTACTTGCCCTGAATGCTATTTGTATTAATTTATTATTCAGACTTTATTACATCCGTGTCTTGTGTGTACCCTTCAAGCATAGCAGGTTAGCTGAGGAAAGAGCGATACAAAATATTCAACTTTGAATGTGAGTCTGATAAGTAGCATGAATTCAGGACTTAGGGGATTCTGGTGTCACATGATGTTATAGTGATAATTGAAGTCCATATGCACTAGCCACTGTTGGGATGGAAGTTTGGTTTTTGTAGCCTCTCCTGCTACTTCAGAAAATAGTGCTATTAACTTTCCAAGAGTGCTTATCTCCTCCTTCAATAAACTGTAGTGTAATTATAAGTAATTATTCTCCTATGTGTTGACCTGTTAGGAACCACTGTTTTCCTCTGACTCGCTGGGAGAAAAGCAGGTGAAATTCAGATTCCAGGGTTGGATGGTTCTATTTTTGACATCCTATCACAACTTTCCAGGAAGTGAAAGGAGTCGAGTAGTGTTGCTATCCTAGATGCTGTAAAAAAGGAGAAAGATAAGGGGGGATAGTGAAAAACAAGTGGGGAAGTTTGCCTCAACAGGTTTCCTTGTGCACAATTAGAAACAGAGAATATATTACAAACTCCATGTAATTCTTTAAGCACAGATACTACAGTGTCTGTGGAAGGATAAGTCCTGAGGCTGGTATGCTTAATCAGGAATGAGTGAATTCCGTGCAGGTCTCAGTAATTGTTTCAAATGAGGGCTCTAACTGGACAAGCTCGGTTCAGCTTGGTTCATGTGGGTACATGGCTGGATATTCAGCTGTCTGAGCTGCTGCCCATCACAGGGCTTGGGAGGACTTTATATCATGACAATGTGATCCTGCATCCTTCTGCATCCTGGTAGCAGCTTCCAAAATATCAGGAAGTCCTATTCCAAACAAAAGAGTTTGTACAAAGCCACTTGACCCCACAGTGGAGGTTATCAGCACAACAGAAAAAGTGATAAAAGTCTTTCTGCTAAGATGGGAATGAGTGCAGTCAAGAAAAAGGTCTTTTAAACACACATTGTAAATATCTCTCTGGTATTGCAGCATGGATTAAAAACCCCCTCATATTCATGCTAAACTAAACGTTCCCGTTACTCATGAGTATCTTTTGAGAAATACTTTTCAAATGTGGAAGCAAAGAAGGGCACAGAGATGACTCGTCCTGTAAAGCAGAAGAGTATTTGCCAAACCCAACATAAAACGTTAAAGCATGGGGCCTGTCGTGGAGACCTGGGGCATATCATAATGATGGATCACAAATATAATACTGACAAATCAACAATGCCAAGACCAGTTTGAAGTACAACAGGTACTCGAAGAATCAAGCAGACCTAAATATCCCATTGCCTGCTTGGGAAAATTGTGCTTTGTGCCTCAGCAGGTCAGGTGCAAGTTTGTTTTTATCTGAAGGAACTGATAGTGGATTTATTACTTTCAGATAAATCACCAGAATTGGAGATATGCAGAAAACCGATACCATGAGCAGACCTGAGACTAAAGGTCTAAAGTGAAAAGTTTTATACAATTCTTTGGGGTGGAGGGAAGTAAAAAAAATCCTGCAACAAAAAGAAAAAAGTTATTTTCTATGATGATCATAGTTCTGACTGAAATTTGCTAATCCTTTTATGTATTTCAGGGAAGAAATTAACTGGGAAAGCCAAGATTCCCATTTGATACTATTTCTCATTATATTTTTATTAAATGATTGGTGTTTCAAATGTCATTTCTCATCAGTTTCTGGAAAGTAACTGTTTTTGGAAGCAAGGCTTTGATTTCTGTAGATGCAAAGAACCCTTTTTTTTCATTTATAAAGGAAATATGACTATGAATTACATAAATGAAGATTAAAAGAAACATGTTAGATTCTGTGCGAAACAGAGACAGCCTGTCTGTCCCATTGCAGTGTGGCATCTCTTCAAACGCAAGAGGCTAGCTCTGTGAAAAATGGTTTTGACAAAAAGTTTAAGAAAAGTAGTCTTGGTAGGCTAGGTCTGTAATATAAGAGCTTGTGTTTTGGAATGGTGAAATGCTCCTAAATTCTATATAATTTTAACTTTTCAAGTAACCCTTCAAGTATGCTTAAAATGACTGCTGCATGGTTTGTAGAGATGAGCCAGCCTGGGTGCTGGGAGTAGCTGTCACTAAATTCCACATTTACATATGGGAGGAATACAGCATTAGTGCAGTTAACCCAGACCTGATTCCTGAATGCTTTAATTTTAGTGGTTCTACATAGCATGGACTGCATGAGCTATAATCCCAATAAGATCCGCAAAAATCTCTGAGAAGTAGTTTTTTTTCTAATGAATTAATTGAATTATCTCTGTCCCCTAAGTTTATGCTTTTTGTAGTGTTAATGACTTTAAAATAAGTGAGAAGTACAAGACGAAGCCCTTTGCAAGAGGTTTTGTTTTCATTTGTGTGTGTGTTTGTTGGGTTTTTTGTTTGTTTGGGTTTTTTTAAGTATATATCAGATGGTTAGGTTACATACAGTGAGTTGACAGCATATTGATGATAAATCTTCAAAACTTTTAGCTTAAGTTATGCATCTCAATTAATTAAAATTGTTATTGAACACCTCTGAGGCCAGAAAGAGTAACATATAGATGGGTGGGTGTGGGTGTGTGTGTGTTTATATATATACACACACACACGCAAAATTTTTTTTTTTCTAAATTATCGATAGTGTATTTCAGTGATTCAGATGTAATTACATATGGATGCTTCTGTGCAAATGAAAACAAAACATTTAGATTTAGCTAATAAAGATGGAAAGATACACCTGGCTTTGGTACTGGCTGTAGGTTTCTAGACAGTAGATACCTAGAAGTGGATGTTGTCAAGGAGTTGAGACAGTTACCAAGTAAAAAATACTGTTTGCTATACTTTTGCATTGCTTGACTTGGCTAAGAAAATCCACAGTTGCATCACACCTGCAGGGAATTCCTCCTAGATTTTCTTTAGCAAAATTGCCAGCACCACAGAGGGTGTTAATAATTGTTGCTAATACAGGAGTTACCACACCTATTACCCTACCTAGGTGGATGCCTAGCAGCAGCTCAACATAAAAAAGAAATTTTAGAAAAACTTTACAAACCTAAGGGAAGAAATATATCCAGACTCTGTTCTGCAACAGATGCAACCAATATGTAAGGATTATATATAAAGTTATGTTCAGAAAACCCTTGAGTCTTCTAAATCTGGTATGTGAAAAATCTTGAAGAGTAATTTACTACATGTTGTTGTCTTCTTTTTTATGGATGCAACTATTAGCACTGAAACAAAATACACTTGTTTTTAAATCTTGATTTTGGCAAGAAGCAAACATTGCATGTTGACTATGCTGTGTAAATCTGTAGATCGCATGGTAGCAAGAGTATGTGTAGACATATTAAATGTAAACATATTTGTTTCTCACATGTATTCTATAATTTCTGCTATTTTCTCCTTGCCTGTTGCTGCTGATGTGCTCTTATGAGACAACTCCTTTCTTTGGAGTAGGAGTTTTCTTGCTAATGGGATGCGATATCAGAAACGAAGCATCACAACTTTGTTCTGGTGTCAGATAAAGAGAGAAACAGCATAGTAAGAGAGGTTTCCTGCTTAAACAATGACTCTGGTAATAAAAGAGCTTATTGCTTTCTTATAGCAATATAATCATGTTGCCAAATTTCCATCAAATGAATGTTTCCTTTTATAAGAATTTAGTAAATAAGTGAGGCTGAAAATTAATATTGCAAAAGTAGTAAAAATGCTATTAGAAATTTGCTTCAGGTCACTGCTTAGGTTTCACTTTATCATATTTTGAGCAAACTAGGTTCAATAATGATATATTAAAAGGAAGATTATCTATATAGACAAATAGTATAAAATAATAGGATGTTTTCCAAAAAAAAGATGAATTCCTTGTACTCCAACTTCTTCATTACCAAGCTATCCTGTACTAGTTACGTTCATTAATTGTTTTCAGAAGGTTTTCTTTGTAGTGTTAATTTCTTCTTAATTGAAAAGCTGCTCTGTAGTGTCTCACATTCCGATCATAGTTTAATTTGTAGAGATAATTTTCAGAAGAATATTTTAACATAAAACTTTTTTTTTACTTTTAGAACAGGAAGATGGCCAGAAACAGGCAATGGTTAGTGAAAGAACAGAAGCTTTTACTACATCACGAAACCTGCTGATCTCTGGCGCGGATGCTATTGAAAGGATTATGTCCTCATACAAAGAGGTACTGTACATCAGTCATACACAAAATGGAAAAGAAAAAAAGTAAACCAGAATTTACATTTCATATAAAATGTAAAAACTTATGCAATTTTTAAAGGTAATTTATTGCAGCTAAATCCAGGAAGATCTTTGAACTGATAGTTTGATCTTTAGAGTTAAGTCCACAAAGAGTCTAAAGTGCACAGCTGACAGTACGGTGCAACATGTAAATATCATTTCTGATGCCTGTTTGGGTGCCATCAGAGAGCAGTAGAAGTTTCTAGGATGGGAGTGACAAAGGTTCAAATTCTACTTCTCTTTGGAGCATGGACATGAATTTAGCTTGTCTGTCTCCAGTATTAATGACAATTCCAACAGAAGAGCCCCATCTTTTGTATAAGATACAAATATAACTGAATACTTATTTCCTGGCCACCTGAACTGTAGAGCTCTTTTCAGTATCTTGTAAACCTGTTAAATTGTAAGCAGTTTTGCAGGAAAAAATCCACCTTGGAACAGCAGATAGTCTAGAAGTATAGGATGTTAATCTGGAAGATCAGAAATGTTGTTTCGGGTCCGTACCTAAATTTCAGTAACAATGAGCTTTTACCTTTGGTCTTTCTTGGGGATTTCTCTAGTTGCTGGCTGTTAAGCAAAATAAGAATGTAGTGGCACTGTTGTTCACCTCAGCATTTCCTTCTGAATGTTGATTCTGTGTTTAATTGTTTTTGGCTCATCCCTTTGGTGAGGACACCTTTTCCCAGTTCAGTGCAAGGAGGCATGCATTAGCTAGGCACCTAATCGAAGACTATGGATTCAGTTACTTGGAATCCAGTCATAACGGCTACAGCTTTGTAAATTGTTGGAGGAGGGGTAGTTTGGCATCTTCAGATATGGACTCTGACAAAGCCAGAGTCCGTTTTTTTTTTTTTCAGAAGGAGTTCTTCTAACGGACTGTGATTTTGATCTGTGCTCCGTTAACTGTTCCCCTGCTTGGCCTCTGCTCTAAAGATACTGCCAGATAACCTGTTATACGCTGATGTAATTTCTGGTTTATTTTCAATGTTGAAGTAATTTATGTAATGCACATGGGGACTTAAAACATTGTGGGTTTAGTTTTTAGAAATAAAAATACCCACAAAGTAGTAGGAACAACTAAACAAACTCACTTTTTTATAATGTGGTGAGATTTTAATCCAGACCACGTGAGATCAAAGACTAGTTCAAACAATTCTCATCTTAATTTTACATTTATTCTTCTCTTTGAGACACTGCAGTACTTCAACCACATCATCATTCCTGTTTCATGATTCAGGTGGTTTCCAAAGAAGGACAGTGTACTTCAATCCACTTCAAGTGGCAGTGAAGATCCAGTTCTTGCTCACTTGACCCACCAGAGCAGTCTCCTTCTAGTCAGTGTAATTTAGCATGCAGATGAGATGGCCTCAACTTTTCTTTACAGGTCACTAGTTTAGATGGTGGTATTTTGTGGTTTTACAAAATGAGTTTGTAGGGTCATGGTTCAGAGGCTTAGTACAAGTTGCGTTTCTTCTGGGGCGCAGTTGGTACAAGTTTCATTCATCACATGCAGGATTCTCTCTATCAAATACCACTGTCTACTCTGTGTGGAGTGCTCAGTCCTGGCACGAAGTTCCTTTTGAAACTGCTGAAAGACTCTAGTATGGAGAATGAAGTTACAGCTCCTATGTGCTGCCTACTGCCTCAAGTGCCTTTAGCCCAATACATTTTGCAGCTGTTAATATGATTACCAGTTGTGCAGAACAGCATTCAGCTGATGGAGTTGAAACCTGGAGTGATTACTCTTTTTAAACTGAGTTTTTTTGAATGTTGTGTTCTTATTAATCTCCAGTGGAGTTATGGCCATGTGGCCAGAAATACCACTCACTTCTGAATCTGACACAGATAGTGAAATTTAAAGAGGATTTTATGTTGGAATTTTATACACCCATATTAGGAGAACTTGGTTACAGGGTATATATATGTGTTTAACCACAGCAAGCTAATGATTTTATAATCTTGAACTCATTTTCTTGCTATTGTGTTCTTGGTCTCTGCATTTAGTATGAGATTTCACCCTTTTAAAGTCATCTAATAATACATTTATGATATGATTCTTTCCTGCCAGCAGATGGAGGCAGTTCTTTGGGAGCTCTTGATGGTGTAGCTGTTGAGAAATAGGAACAACATTCATATTGTATTGTGTGTGTGTGTGTATATATATATAAAACATTCATATACAGCAACCTATCAAGTCCAGAGATCTGTTGTTTCTGTCTTTACTAGGTGGAAATTGTGACGAAAGGGCCAAAAAAATAAAAGCAGGAAACCTTTTAAGAGACCTCATTAAAAATGTCCAGTTCTAATCCAAGGTCTCAGATTTAGTCTTAAGACTCTTTTGCATATTGTATTGTGTGTGTGTGTGTATGTATTTTAGATTAGGATGCTGCTTTTTTTCACCTAGGAAAGCACAGCTTTCTCACAGGAGGTTTCAGGAATACAAGGAAGTAAATATAAATAATTATAGGTGCTATTTTTTCTCAATCCTGTGGGCCTTTATTTTGTTGGCAAATGCAGAGATTTTGTTCTTTTGTGTGATAGGCTCTATTTTCCGATGTGCTAATAGTTATTCTCTGCCAATTGAAGGCTCTACTGATCCATGGAAAAGAGCAGTCCCTGCAACCTTGTTATTTACTGGAGCTATCATAGGTTACATTGACTGAAATCCATCCCCTTCAATCCATCCCCTGTCTGCTGGCTGGTAGGAGCTGTTGATGGCAAATGAATTAGCACAGAATCTGAAGGAAGAAAAATTAATGGGTGTCAAAAGATGCATCATTAGTCCTTCCAGAGTAACGTTTGACAAACCCTAACTCATAATAACTGGGAATGTTTTTCGTGAATCTTTGGCCAAACATTTCATTTATGGAATTTGAGAATTGCAACCGAAATGAAGCATTTGTTATTTCTCAGGTTACTGAGCTAGCAGGCTACACTGCCCGTGTCTACAACATGTTTTCAGTCTTTGATGAGGTGAGAAGAGGCGTCTACAAAAGAACTGCCGTTATTCAAGGGTCTGAAAACAACAGCAAGAATGAAGATAAGGTAGAATTACACATTGACGGGCCCTTAGAAATCAAAGGTAATTCGTATTTGTTTGTATTGCCTTGTGTGTGGGAACAGAGGTTTTGTTTCTAGAAACAAACCAGCCTCTCGGCCTTAATACCCCAGAGACCATGTTGCCTTCCATTTTAACCTCATGGTGTTTTGTAATTCTGTGCTTATGCAATGGTTCACTAATAAATAAAGTTTCTCAATTTTTTTTTGTGAAAACTTTGAATTAAAAAGGCATATTAACTATATGATTATTGGTTGTGGCGATGGCATTTTTATTCTTCCGCAGACAGTGCCCTCTTTTCTCAGACATTTAATATTTTTCAGAAAAAGGAGACTGTAACGTTTTCATCTTCAGACACCGCAGTATTTTGTTTGAGGTAGGAGGGAAAGACAGATTGTTTCAGTAGTTTTTAACAAAAATACTACTACGTTTTCAGCTACTACAAATCTTGTCTGTACTCATTTGTAATTTAGTGGGAGCGTTTAGCTGAAAATGGGCTGACAACTTTACCCTTCCCCTTACCTCCCAAATGATCTGATTAATATATACGTTCTCCCTCCTTTCCCACTCCTGTATCTTTCTGGTGCCACTATCCTTCTGTCTTCACCCTCCCAGAGCATTTTCTGTTTACACTCATTTCTTATTGTCCTCCATTATGTGCCACTTCTCTTTCTTTTGCATTCAGCTTCTCTCCGAGGTACTTAATGGCAGCTTTTGCAATGGGCTTTTCCCAATTCCCCCAGCAGACCCCTTCTGCTTCTCTCCTCTGTGGTGTTGAAAAGCCTTATTGCCTCCCTTTGGCCTCTGGAAACTTAAACCTCTGTAGGGTTGAAGGCACTACAGTGCAGTTGATGAAATAACTTCTTTCAGCAATTTCAACTGTCCTGCACTTCAGCACAGATTTCTCAAAGGTCCTCTGACAAGGTTATTCATAACAAACACTCTGATGCAGCAAGGTGGATAGCTGTAGAAATAGCTGTTATCTTAATCTTGTAGAACTTGATAATATTTGGCTGACAGAAGAAATGGCATTTTATAACTGTTATATTCTGTAATGTACAAGAGAAAAGGGTTGTAGTTCCTGGAGTAACAAAGCAATTCTGGGGCTCTTTTTAGATAACTGTGCTTTAAGAACAAGCCCAAACATAGTTCAGATATTGAAAGTGTGCTGTTTGTGTTCCTCTTAGATCTAGTACACTTATACCCCACTCCTTTTTTTTGCTGTAGCCTTTTCCCAAGATTTTATTCCACTACAGTAGTGCATTTCATGCAGCCTGAATTCCTCATAAGTCCCAGTGACTAGCATTTGCTCCTGAGTGGTTGTAGGCTCTCAGAGGCAGCCAGCCAAAACCAAATATTGTGCACAAGGACTTAAGTAGCATTTAGGCCAGATGAATCTAGGCCACAAGCTCCACACTTTTTATGACAAGTCCCATTGTAATGCTGATTTTCCTCCTTTTTTATTTGGTCTTGGTACTTCAGAAATCCCTTCAGAGTGCATTTGTATGTGGATAAAAGTACACATATTTGCATATGTGTATGGGTCTGCATTGTTAGAAAAGAAAAATCTTAATATTCAGCATCCAGAAAGGCTCTTTGAACACATACTACTTATTTCCTTTTGAATCATCCGATATAAGTGTATGTAACTGAGAGATGCCTGTTTTGTACCGTGCATTTACTGTTGTCAATAAGAGCACTGTGAAAATATGAAAATTATTAGAATAGTTTTAATACATAATAAAATTACTGTATGCATAGTGAATCTAATAATTCAGAATTTCAAAGTCAAAATAGGATTTTATACTTCTTGTACAAATACTGTCAAATTGTATTTCTGATTACATATGAATATGCTTTAGAAGCATGCTGAAGTTGCAACCAAACACTGCAAAGTTAGGGAATGAGAATTAAGTTTTCTTAACACTTATGTAGCTTACTGGTTTTATCATACATTTATTTTAACTAGAGTTTTCTCCATTGTGTTAAGTGCTTCAATGAATTTTGCAGAATTTGCTTGAAATTGTGGAGGATAACTTTCTGTGGAGGTATAGTCAGATGTGTCCTTCACAAGTATTTGTGTGGTTGGTGTGACTTCATATGACCCTTTTTGACAAAAGTATGTTTTGGCCAAATTCACTGTAACTTCTGTGAATCCATAAAAAAACATGTGCTGGTGTGGTCTGGTTGATCTCCCAGCTGCGTATCAGGTGCCTTCATAGGAGTCTGAAGGCAGAGGAGTCCTAGTGTGATAAGGCTGCAATCAGTTTTTTTTTTAACAGCAAAACTTTTTTTTTTTAAATTTATTTTCCATAATCTCATCTTGGACACTACACAACTGTTTGAATTAAAGCTTATTTTAGGAAAAGGAAGAATGCTGATACACAGCACAATTTTTTGCCTGGGTGTTTATAGTTTGGCACAGTCAGTAGCAATTGAACAAAGAGCCTCTTAGGGTTAGTTTTACGTTTTCCATTATCTGAAGGAAACACTACCAGGTCCTTTTATAGTAAACTCAACTTATTCCTTAGTTCTACTTTTCTTTGTTCAGATTAGTCTAAGTTATAAAATACGCAGCCTTCTAATACAAAGAGAAATCTCTTTTCTTTGTCTTGCCTTTAAAGGTAATTTCTGATATCTCTCTAGGAGCCCAGATGTTTGGATTCTGTTAGAGATGCTCATTAACAGGCAACTAAGGAGTTAGTGTTGGTTTCATTTTTTTTACTGTTTCCATGAGAATTTGTTTCAAAGTCCCTGTGTTATGGAGTATCCAAATGTCCCACTGTATTTATATTTAAATGTACCAGAAATCCAAATATTAAGTGTAGCTTCTGGAGTGAAATGTTATATGGGTTTTGCAAATACTTACAAGACATGTTTGCAGCGTCTGTGTCTTCAAAAAGAGATGGAAACAAGCCATCAAATGTTTTATCCTTTGTTCTTGTTGCTGGAAGAGACTGAACTAGGCTTCAGGCTTCAGAGCTGGTAGTAAAAGTAGGTTCCACTTTCTAATTAAATCCTCAGGAGAAGGTAAACTGGCCTGTGGCTCAGGCTGTCCTTGAACTTTTCTATTGCTTAATATTGACCATCTAGTCAAACTAAAATACAGCAAATACAAGTACGATGTGAATAAATGTCTTTATAGTGCATTATATTTGTGATCAGAATTAGTATTCGTTGCACATTCTTGGTAGCTGCTGACAGTGTCTTTCTGACTAGCTGAGATTTATTATCCAGATTTTCCACTAGGGGAACCTGGTGCATATAGAAGAGTTGTTTGAAACTTGCTAATTTTTCTTCTCAGCTATGCACTGACACTGTTGTGTATCCTTGCTTAATGGACACTTTCACAAACTCTGATTATTATATTTTTTTCCCTTCTAGGGAAAGTTATTGATGTTGATCATGGAATTATTTGTGAAAATGTTCCTATTATTACTCCGAATGGTGACGTGGTGGTTTCCAGACTAAACTTCAAAGTAAGATGATATGCGAGAATCTTCTGATTGTTGCCATCCCATTAACATAAAGAGCACAGAATTCATGTACCTTATGTTAAGTACTTGGAGGAGCATATGGATAAAAAGGGAAATCCAGAAAGGTAGGCATAGTAGCTGAATAGAGGCAGATATATGTAGTTTGTATGGGAGTCTGCATCCATCTTTACTTAATTTCGATGAAATTGGGATGCTTTACTTGTATAGGTTCCATTAAAAGTCTGAGTTCACAGCAATAGTGAAAAAACTGAGTATGTAGTTTTGCTTGATCAGCACAAAGAACAGTACTAACAGTTGACAGCATAGTTCATGAGTCCAGCTGTGGAATCTTTACTTAGTAAAATCTTGTATTGTTTTTAATAAGCTATTCCAGGTACTATGGTTGTACCTGCTCACAGTTATTGTGGATGACCTTTACTGAGTTACTCCCATATGTATCCTCATCTTACGTTCCAGTGTAGGTGTTATTGTTCTAAAGAATAGCTGAAGTTACCAGAATGCTAATGTGAATCATTCCAACGGGTGCTTTAATACAGCTCTGAAGCAGAGCTCTTGTCACCTTTCCTGGTATAGGAATTAGCAACCAGGAGGACTGGGTCCTATGTCAAAACTTGCAGTGGTTTCAGTGCAGGAATTTCAGATTTGTAAAATTACAGCTTTATGGTCAAGGAGGCAGTTACATTTATCAGTTTGGCTCAAGATACAAAACCATCAGAAAATAAAACATAGTGAAGATGTTTATGTAAGGCATAGACAATGGCATTGCAATTTTGCCGAAGTACACACTCATATACACAGGGTGATATTCAAATGAATAAAACTAGCCAAAATAACACTGGGAATTAAGTGGGAAAGTAAATTTTCCAAATGATTTGATCAGGCTCCCATAGCTTAAATTAATATTATTGATGAGCGTAGCACTGCTCTCTATGCTTTTAAGACCTTTGGACCTAATCTGCATTAGAATAATGATTCTGACTGTGGTGTATTGACACTGTGATGCAGTGTAGTTTATAGGAAGTCTTAGACATTTTAGAAATTATTTTCATTATTTCAATCCACATATTATATCTAACACCACTGTTTCCAGAATAATTGCATAAATATGTGCAGGTAATTATTGAAATAGGTTGATAATTAGATATAAATGCTAAGTAACTCCCTCCAGAGATCTCGCTGTCTTGTGCCATGTATTCCACATGGTAACTTCTTTGCATTCTCTTTGCTGCTGTAGGTCCAGGAGGGGATGAATCTTTTAATCACCGGGCCCAATGGCTGTGGAAAGAGCTCGCTTTTCAGAATTTTAAGTGGTTTGTGGCCTGTGTATGAAGGAGTTCTCTGCAAACCCCCTCCACAGCACATGTTTTATATACCACAGAGGTATGTGTTTTGTTCAGGGTTATACATTTCATTTTGGTTACATGAATTTTGGCCCTGCTTCTCATTTTTGCTTCTCTCATTTTCAATCTGTGGTGTGCACAGCCAAGTGAAAAGCTGATAAGCACAACCTCAGTTGTGTGGAGAGGGCTGAAAAAATGATCCCTTCTTGATGGTGATGCAAATCTTCATTCATTGAAAAGGGCTCACATACACTCGTGATGTTGCTTATGTTCCCCTGATGGCTAAAGTCCTGAGTGATTTGGATTACGGGAACAGGCTGGAATCTGAAAGATATTTGAACTAGACCTAATAGATCTTTAACTCTGATTTCACTGTAAAACCAAAGATCAAAACAAGTGAGTGTTTTGATTCATAGGTGTTGAATAGGTCAAAATAATTTTCAAAACTTCAATTTTTACACTAGAAAAACAGAATCTAATACAATATTATCTGTAAATTGCCTTTTTTATAATATGTGCTCACTACACCAAGGCAAGCACGGTCTTTTTGTGCTTTGTTTGTATTCTGACGTGCTGTTGGGCTCTCAGAACATAATTCAATACAATTGATTCCAGAATATCTCCTTGGAGACTTCTAACTAGCTTGTTTTCCAAAAGCAAAATCAAACACTGAGAATCTTTGATTGCTTTCTGTAGTTCATTTCTTCCCATGGGCAAAAGCGATATTCATGGTACAGTTTGTAGTCTTGTTTAAAGAGTACACACTATTAAGCTGAATGAGAGAAAATTAACTGATGAGTATATTTTCCTTGCTGCAGGTGAAGGTAACACAGAACATTTATCTGTAATTTTTTTCCAATACGTGTGTATAATTCATTTCTAACCGTTGCCATTTCTTCTGAGCCACTAGAGGGTTTTGTTCAGAATTTGAGCAGAATATTCCATTAAATGTTTTTCAAAACATTATTCCAGAGTTCCCACTGTGCGGGACATTCTTAAAATCAGTTTTATTCTTAGGAAGAACAAAAACTATTCTGAATCTTTTTCTTGCAGAAAATCTTGAGTTTCAACTGCTTCTGTCCTCTGTATGATCCTACCCCCTTCTCAGATGAACATCTGAGCCTGGCTTGCTCGCAGTCCTTCCCCTTTATGTCCCTTTCATTCTGTGAGAGCAAAGAGACTCGCACTGCATTCAGGCAGATTTGCCAAGTGCTGGCAGTGGGGATTGAATCACATCTCTGGGTGTCACTTCCACAAACCGAGTTCTTTGTTAGCTGTTTCCCCTGGCTTTGCCATGCTAGGGGAATTTGTCCAGCAGACCTCTTCTTTGGAGCATTTCAAAAGTTTTAGTCAGAAACTGAGATTCAGCCAGCGTCTTTGCAGCCCTCTTTGGCCAAAGCCATGCAGGGTCTGGCATCTCTTTGCAGTGTACCCTGAAGGTATTACTCATATGCAGTCCATCCTAATAAAGAGCGTCTGCCAGGAGGCAGGATGCTGCTGTGATGTCTCCATGGCTCGACTCTCTGCCCTCCTGGAGAGTTTTTTAGGGGGTACAGAGAGATTCTCTTAACAAGGGACAGAACAGTGTCTGGGTACATGGGGCAACACTGAGTGACAGAGGGTTTTTCTGGAAAAGGGATAAGTTGATTGTGGCTGAAGATTTTGAAGTCTGCTTTGAGGGACAGCTCAGCTACATCAGTACAGGTTCTGTAGACTCAGAAGTGGGTCTGTCACTCAGCAATGTCCTGTATTTGGAACAGGACTGTGAGACTGAGTCTACTATGTGAAAGTGGCTGAAGTGATTGATGTAGTACAGCAATCAGGTTTGTTTGTTAGGGTGTCCTTGAGGATCTGGAGTTGCTTTTTTGCCCATTGTGTTTGTTCTTTGGTCTTACAGAGTCTTAGATGAATGTGAGACACTAACCAATGACCTGAAGGAAATTTGTTTTTAAATCCATTTCTGAGTGTTTTAACGATTCATTTATGTATGGCCTCAATTAACTGCACGTTCATATGGAGATTTTTGTCTGGTCCTAGAATGCACCTAGAATTTATCTAGTGGTTTGTAAATTGTTCTGAAGTCCCAAAATTAAAACAGCCTGTTTTGGAAAGTCCTGCTGGTGCAACTATTTTGCGTATTACCCCTGTGAAAATTGCTGCTTGGTTATCTATTTCAGCATAACTTTAGGGAAAATCTGTGTTCTGGATTGAAAGGATTGGGGAGGTGGTAGGGCAGTATCACCTGCATTCAACCTACCTCAGTCTAGCATTTGGTGGGTAGGTGAAAACTGTGGGGTAGGAGAGAGTTCTTCAATTGGTGAATGTCTGAAAGAGCAGTGAACTAGAATGTCATCAGTGTGTTTAAGCGTATACATTCTGTCTCTGGTCCAAGAATGTGGGAGACATCTCTCCATGAGTGGACACAGTTCCTGCTGGGCCTGGTAAGAGCTTAATTCTACATCCCTGGTGCTGAACTCAATTCTGCATCAGCCCTCTTAGAGTCAAATGTAGGAACCTTATCTGCACACAGTGAATGGTGGAGAATACAGTGACTGCTAAGTAACAAAATACTCCACAGTAAGGAGAAGCTCACTGAAAATATTATTTTTTCATCTGTTTGTAATGTTCCAGCGTAGTATTCCAGAAATGCGTGGGAAATAGTGTCTTTGCCAAGTTCAAAAGCTACGCAAGTATGATTTATTAAAAAGTGAATTACCTCATTGCATACTCCAAATTTCATCAGCACCACAAACACATTGTAGATATCTTTACTTAGCAGTATGTAGGCTTAAAAAAGTAGAGCCTTAAAAGTCCCTGTCTTTTTTAGATTGCTTAGCCTCATTATACTGCTTTTTGGTTTTGCTTTGTTTCACCTCTGTGAATCATTGTGAGATTTTTCTTCTCCCTTTTTAAGCAGGGTCAGACCATGCAGAATTTGTCCATAATCAGTCACAGTTCTGGTAGAAGCTGATGCCCCTTTAGGGGACAAAGAGAGTGAAGCCCAGGGATTTCTAGGAATGCAGCTCTGCTGCTGTTTGTGATAGGCCTGCAAAAGAGAAAGGGTGGGCAGAAGAAAGGGAGGCTTTAAGCAGCTGAGCATCATCCTGGTACTTAAAAAGCAGTTTGTTTTCAAGGATTGAACAGTGCTAGGACCTAGTTACAACTCAACAATGTGTCACATCTCATACCAGCCTCAGTAACTGGCAGAGTGTGTGCTCTTACTCCTCCTACTTCTCTGTCCCTCTTTTGCGAAGTAAAATTTGTGTTAACCACCTCTTTACATTCCTCTTTTTAATCAACTGGTGAAGAAGGCACCATGATTGAAAAGACAAATGCTTGTGCATGACCTAAGTGGTAAGGAATCATGATTAAATTCAGAAACATAATTGTAAATAATAAATAATAAAAAAAATTACGTAGTGAGTATTGTGAGTACCAGTGCTAAAGGTATGACTAGAAGGTGTAGGGACTTAAACTACGAAAGGATTGACTGCTTTATCAGCAGTATGTATGACAGTAGCCTAATTCCTCCAGGCTGTGCCTTGTTCCTACTATTTTGGTCTTAGTCACAGGAGTAGGCTCTGTCTGTGGAATTAGTGAACTCTAGGGAACAATTCCTCCAAAAATTTACTGCAGCTTTTCTTGGTCCCCAACTAAACGTCTCATTTTTTCAGTTGTAAGGGAATACAGATTCTGCACATATTGGTTCTTGTCTTGTTAGCTTTCTCTTGTTTGATATATCTCTCTCACAGCATTCTGCTACAGAAACTGTCAGCCTCCGGCCTGGACAGGCACACACTCTCCTGGGTGGAGAACTGGTTGGCTGGCCGGGCCCAGAGAGTGGTGGTAAATGGAGTTAAATCCAGCTGGAGGCCAGTCACAAGTGGGGTCCCCCAGGACTCAGTGCTGGGTCCAGCCCTGTTCAATGTGTTCATCAATGACCTG
>WAAB01007363.1:0-24465 GCA_013389865.1 Piaya cayana | reverse complement strand
TTAGATTAGAGATTAGGAGGAAGTTTTTTACGGAAAGGGTCATTAGGCACTGGAATATGCTGCCCAGGGAGGTGGTTGATTCGCCTTCCCTGGAGGTGTTTAAGTTACGGGTGGACGAGGTCCTGAGGGACATGGTTTAGTGTTTTGTGGGAGTGGTTGGACTCGATGATCCAGTGGGTCTATTCCAACCCGGTGATTCTGTGATAAGCACCAGCAGCATTGCACACCTTTGTATTTCCATCTGTATTTTTTCTGTCATTCACTGATCCATACTTGTAAGAGCTTGGAGTAGTTCTTAATCCACAATTTCTTTCTCCTGGCCCATTATTAAAGTTTTTTTCTCTCCAGCTTGCTTTTGCTGTCATTTGGGTGTTTTTGTGGGAGGGACATGTTTCTCCAGAAGTGTGCATAGTTTCTCTGTAATTGTATGAACCATTCTGATGGAAGATCAACAACCCTGATCACTTTCTCAGCAGTTGGTGACAATCCAGTTCTGCATTCTCTCTCCCTTTCTATTGCTTGTTCAAGTAGATCTCTAACACACCAGGCTTGTCAAATGCTAAGAGGGAGGCAACCAAAGAAGTGCTAGTGTAAAATGTTTGTGCTTCATAATTTAATATTTATATAGGTATATCTTGCTGTTGCCTTATTAATGCTAGGGCAGTATGGGATTTTAAAGGTTTATCTGACCCTCCTAAGCAGCTGGAGTTTACATGCATCTGCTCTATTTCTGGTGTTTTATCTGCAGTTCCTTTACAAGTCTTTTCCCATCTGCTGTTTTTCCTCCTGTGTTCTAAAAATCCTTGGCTACTAAACAAAACTGCATCAGCTATGAAGATGTATTTCCTCTTCTTAGTTCAGATGCCTGATGCTATTTGCCTCAAGTGGTCAAGGGATGTTCATCACATAGATGAAAGCAAGCAAGAACATTTTGGTTCTAAGTGATATAAAAAATAAATAGATAAAATAACTTTTATTTTTACATTCTAAGCACATGAAACCTAGTACAATTCCAAAGTTATCTTAGTCATGGAGGTAGTTAGTAGTGGCTGCTATCATGAATACTGTGGTTGTTTCCCAAGAAAACTCATTATTACCTAAAGAATTTAATCTTTCTAAATTATGTTCACTTTCAGATCCTCTATGTTACATATGAAAGTATGTGCATATGTAGTATCTATATGTGGTTCTTGTCTATTAGACTACTTTCCTGTTAGTGTGTGGTCTTTTAGAGAAGTGGCCTGAGAGAAGTACTGTGCAAGTCTGGTTTATTCAAGTTCTGTTGCCTCAGCCCATGTAGACTGGCTCAGATATCTGTATGCTATGTTGTATTTTGCACATCCTCAGTTCAAACTACTGTCTTTATCATCTTTATAAACTGTACTCTGACTGCACATGCCAACACTGCACTAGAACTGCCATTGCCCTTGAGCATTTTGCTGATAGTCCACCACCCCATTTGACTTGTTCCTTCAGTGCTTTGCCATCATGCTGTACAGATATCTTCTCCCTTGCAGACCGCATCTATCTGTCATACATATTGTTATCAAGTTCATGGTGCTCCTTTTAGATATGTTTGTTTCCAAAGTTCACTGTTTATCTGAGGGATGAGAGAAAGGTCTGTGGTAGATAACGTTAACAAAACATAACATGAATACTGTTTTGGTATAGGTTTGCTTTAACAAGTTGGCTGCTACTTTGTACCTTCTTATTATTTTTTCAAAGTGAATGAAGTCAAGACAGGCTAAGTCAGTATTCTGTGTTTATTAAATAGCGTGATAAAAACCAGGAACTCATCTTAGGCTGGGGTATCCCTGGGGGGACTGGCAGGCTAGAATCTTGTCCAGAACAGCTCATTGTTCTTTCTTCAATTAATAGATCTTCACAATCGTCTGTCCAAATATCCTTTTTGTCAGAACTGTTGGACGTATGAAAAGACTGGGCCTGCAAAAATTGGATGCTTAGGAAAAGGAGATTATTTTTCCTTCGTCTGGCCAGTTCATGTAGTTCATTGCAGAAGGTGTAATTATTTCAGGTTGCATTAGCTGTTGTACTTTGTAGAAAATGTCTGGGTTTCATTTTTAATTATACATGTGTTCTTGTGTTCCTTCTGTTGTCTCTGTCCATCACAAGATACAAATACACTGAATTGGATAATTTTGTGAATTGTTCACCTTAAACTTCTATGCCACCTGGCTGGTTCTACTTATATTGTAAGTGATCTTGGTAATGGTGAGTAAGTAAATCAGGAGATGAGTGTGAATAGCGCTTTAAACTATATTCTTATTTTACCTTTCTTGTTATTATTTCCTCCCAAATTATTCTCTTGTAGAGGTGCACACAATTTCTTTACAAAGAAAGCCACAGAATGATTAGTGGGATTTTTTTTTCCAGCCTTTGATATCATATTCTAATCGTATGCATTGAGGATTCAGTCTTTCATACTGCACATTTCATTGCCTGTTAACTATGTCAATGGCTATAAGCTGATTACATTCCACTCTGGTAACTGATCTAACTGAAATATTTAGAGGATGTTCACGTCTAGTTCTCTGAGTGGAGAGGAGGGTTCAATGTAGGGTATTTTAAAGAGAGAGATCAATTATTTATATCTTTAGAAGGTTTGCTGAAACTTTAGCTGGCCCTAAAATCCCTTGAACTAGATACAGTGCAACAAACTGAGACTATTGTTTTTTTTAATGTTTTACTAAATATTATACTATTTATTGTTTTTTCTCTGTGGTGATACCACCTTCTGTGTGAGAGTAGTGAATACATAAGTGCTTAAAAAGAACTTATTAATTCAAAACATTTTACATTTTATTTTCGCATATTTGTAATGACCTCATTAGTTTTAACTTCATTAGTTTTTTTGCTGTTCATTTTATTATTGTCCTCAAAGAACTACTAGGAATCCAGATTGCTTTACCTAGTGGAGGTCGGCATTTCTTGTCCATCACTGTTAATAAAACTTTGCATCTGTTGAAGAGTTTTTACTATCGACCTAAATCAGAAGCATGGCAAGAACCACAGTTCTGCTGTGTTCTGAAATATTACAGCACCTAAAAATTAGGGTCTTGACACCAGCAGAGTGGTGGAATGCTCTGAATATAGGTGTATTCCCTAGATAGTGAGGCAGAGATTCAGGGCTTTTGGAAAACCAGCCAAAACATTTCTGTGATAGGTAAAGGGAGCCACCTAGAGTTAGTCGAAAGGAATCTCAAAATACAAGCTTACGTCTGGACTGCCTCTTACTGAAGTTTAGGTGCCAAACTGAGACCTAAATATTAAACCTCTGTATCTAAACAGGCCTCCTGAAAGCAGGCACCAAAAGATTGCAACGGCCTTTGATATGTTTTTACAATGCTGTTGAAGAATTAAGATAGTTACTGCATTTTATATAAAATATCATTGTGGGGATATAAGGAATAACATAAATAATATGTGGCATAAGCATTGGTACTAAGGTCTCACTCCTTACAGTTTAGGACTCTGACTATAGTATATAATTAGGCTCTTTCCAATAACTCTCTTCAGACACAATTTCTGCCTCTTAGCAGCAGTTTTCTTGCTTCAGTGGGAAGATTAGAAGGTGCCCTCCCTCTGACACCTTTGTAGCCTGGATGCTAACCTAGAAGAGGAGGAATCTGACACCCTGTAAGCTGAGAGGAACTTAGCCCAGACCAAGTTCATGGAAGAGATTTGCTAACTGTTAGCTTGTTACACACCCCATTATCTTGCACCTCTGGTAGCTGTAGTGTTTTGTGCTGGACTTAAAACTCCTTTCATATTCCATGCTCTAGTGGACTTTCTAAAGAATTAGCTTTTGGGCACTTGTGTAGATATGAGCTTTGCCCTTAGCTTTCTGGACTGGAGATTCTTCAGTGCAAGCACAGAATCCTTAAGATCTTGAAAGTTTCCTGGGAAGATAACTTCATGGCTGGAGCTTGGGCTCCAGCATCATTTTCTTGAATTGGGGTGCCTGAATTTGGCATACAGTTTACTTCAGATGTTAAAGCATGCACTCTAGATGGCACTCTGAAACCCTCTCCATCTCCTTTGAAAATCCAAGCTGCAGTTTATCCAAAATGGTGAATCCAGGTGTAGTGTTCCCCTTTCTTTATCCTACTTGGTTATATTAGAGAGGCATCTTGTCAGACAGAGACAGAAACTTAAAAGATGGGTAAATCAAGGCTATAGTTGCATTACATGTAATTTTCTATAAGGTAAAAATCTTCTCACATAACTTTTCGCTGTTATTCTCACAGACATGCAATAGTAACTATGAACACACTTGCACAGCAATGGCAAGTCATGTCCTGATTGCTCAGTTGAGGGCATGGAGCTGGGTTCCAGAATCGCAAGCTGCATGTTTTCAGGCTTTACCTCCCATGGGGAAGTGTTAGTCACAGCCTGTGCCAAGGAGGGTGAGGTGAGCTACAGACTGTACCTGGAGGCTGTTCCCTGGGCACTTATATTGCTCTAATACATCCCTTGACTTCTGATGCTAGTCACTTAATTAAGATATATTTTTGGTACCTTTCTTATTCCAGGTTGCTTTTAATTAGAACTCTGATAATTCAGATGGCTTTATAGATTTTTAAGGTGCATATTGATTACTTGATATAATTCTTCAAAATGATATCGTGAATGTCAGAACAGATTGTCAGTTCTGTCAGCACAGTTTATTTTGCATGGAAGATAAAACCACCTTTGAAAACATCAGGAAGCATTTGTAAACAAAGTGGGTGTGGCTTGTTTTGATTTTGGATCAGAGATTTCTTGACATTTAAGCATGCCCTCTTCCTTAACTTGCTACGTCAAAGAGTGAAGCACTCTGCTCTTCAAGACATGAGTGAATTCACTGAGTAGAAGTTAATACAGCCTGGTTACAGTTTGCAGTGTTAATCTACCATCCCTTTAAATAGCATTACACCTAATAGTTCCAATGTGTAAGTCCTCTCTTTAGAAAGACGAGTGATCAGTATTTACTCCAGTAGGTTTTGTGACACCTACCCCCAGTAGCACCACAATAAAGAGACCAAATCATTGGCAACACTTGCCCCTCCTCACCATATGATTTCTCTAATATTTTACCAACATTATACACTGTCATGTGTCAGTAGGTCACTGGGCAATTGTCCGTTCCACAGGTTTCAGATTGCAACAAGTCTTGATACAATCTTCCTTTAAAGCATACATTGCAAGGGGGAAGCCATAAGCCTTAGGGATGACAGCTTGTTGCTAGCAGAGTGAAGTTAGAACTCTGCAAACTTAAGCACTAAGTGTACCAGGCAGAAACTGATGATGCAATAAAACCATCAAACTGACTAATAAAAGATCAGTTGATGAGAACTGACAGCATCTTTTCCAATAAATACTTCGAAATTCCAGAAAATCAAGCAAGAATCTACATTTTCTTAATTTTCTGTTGGTTTGATATCAAAGTTTTTTTAAAAAGGATATTGATCTTAAATCCTGTCTCTCAAAACCAGTGTATGAACCTCTTTTCAGAGAGCAGAGAAAGAAAGCAATTACCATCAAAGACATGACCCCTGCGTGTCAGAGGAGTTGCCTTTGGAGTCTATAAGAGAGCTTTCTTTGAGACTGGGACCCAGGCACTCAGGCTGAAAGGGAAAACTCCATCAGAAATCAATTACGTCCAGTTAGAATAGAATATTATTTCAGGATGAAAGGACTGATTTTGTTCTTTGAACTGCCAGAAGCTTAATGAAAACAGTATTTTAACAAGGAGGTTAGTGTCAAAGCCAGAATTGCAATGTTGCTATATCCGGTTACCCATACTTCTTACTCCTGAATGCCTAGCTGTCACACGCTTGTAATCTCAATTACAACAACATCTGATGTTTAACAAGTTTTAGCATTTTTGGCTTTGTGGCACCCTGGTAGGTAAGGAGGTTATTGTCTTCAATCTGCAGACAGGGAAATCTGGTCTAGTATGATTTAGAAGAGATCTCATCTAAGTTTAACACTTTAGAAGTTAGTTGTCCAAGTTAGTTGTTTGCTCTTCATCCCCCACTGAGGGAGAAGATACAACCCAAGGATTCAGTCCATCTTCATCCTAAAATAAATGGGATAAACCATCCACAGAGGTGTGTCTCTGTTGTCAAGAGTTGGAGCCCTAAATGAGACATCTCATGCCAAGCAAGATGAAGTGTCTCCTTGGGACATAAATGTCTCTGTATTGGACAGGGGAAACAGAATGTGCTCTCCCGCCTCCCAGGACACACCTATAACCACAAGCCATTCTTTTTCTCTGCTAGTTAGTCAGTAATTGATGTCATTTGCTGTTCCACTGCAGGCTGGCTTTTCTTTCATTTTCACTAATTAGGTGGGGAGAGGCATGCTTGGTAGCACTGGTGTGTTTAGATGGGAGGCCACAAGGAAAATCCAGTTGTACCAGGAAGTGGTGCTGGTGAGTCAGTAAACAGCATGGAAACAAGTGTCCTGGTGTGGTGCTTCTAAGCTTTGCCTTCTCAGTTCTTTAACCTAACCATGTAGGTTAAATCTCGGAACTGCTAGTCATTGCAGAATCATGCTTCACAAGAGTGAAGTATTAAACCTCAGACAAATTATATGATTGGTAATTCTGTCCTTCTTGCCCTTACCTGCAGCCTCACTTAAATTACAAGGCCTTTTGCACAACCTGATCTCATCTTTTCTGAGCCCAGGTGGAGCTGCTGTCTTTTCTTCTAGAGATCGCAGCAGTATGGAGTCAATGAACTGAAAAAAAGTAAAGCCCTTTGGGATTTTAGATGAAAAACACTATGTATATGTAATATATCATTACTTCATGAAGCTACATAATTTTTAGAGTTGAGATGTTGCGATATCCCCATTTAACGCACACTACATTTGATGTTAGTGTTTATGCAGCAGCCCAGAGTGGCACTTTTCCCACAATTAGCACAAAGCAGAAAAATGAGCAAAGAGAAGCAGTAATGCTTATATGGAACTTGTGGTTCTGGTTTAGCTCAATCTAGTTGCCTCCCCACAGCAGAGAGATGACCAAATATTTGCAAGCAGTTCTAATCCTTTGCCCTTCCCACCCTCACCCAGCTGGTGGTGAAAGTAGTTTAACTATGGGCAGGTACCAGCAGTTTGCCATGGATGTCTGCAGCATTGAAACCAATGCAGCTGATGCCAGCTTGAATGTGACTCTCAATTGACTTTACAGCTTTAGTTCCATAATTCTGCATCTGTTATATTAGGACTTCCTTCAGATTGCTCTGTGGTATATTTTAGGGACTCTTAGAATAACAGGGGGTAGATGCACCTTTTCTGTAGAGGCACCTCCAAGGAAGGGAAGAAATATGCTAAGGAAATATACACATCTCCATCAGGGAAAGCCTATGTGTGGTTGAGATCTTTCTGCCATGCAGGTCCAGAGCTCTTCAGGGAAGAAAACTGTCTCCTTATCAATGTGCTATGAAGTTGTTGGGAGCAGTTCTGTGAAACAAGGGCAAGCTGCCTGGAAGCCCCTCATTGCTGGCCCAATTTTGGCTGCTCCTCTCTGTTGTCATCCCCTGGCACCACAGCTTTAATAAGACTAATGTTGGTTTGGCAGATGAACCTGCATGGAGTTAGTGTAACTCTTGGCATGGAAAGCAGCATGGAGTCTGGAGCCTGACTGGTCTTTGGCTCTGGCCTTCCCCTCCAAACTCAGACTCTTCCAGATCATTCCTGAGCTGATTCCAACTTCCAATAGCTATCAACAGTGTCTGAGGGAGAGGATGGATATTTGTCCTTCACAAGAAATCCTTAGAACAAGAGGAGCAAAAGAAATAGATGTGTCTTAGATTGTCTTTGCTAGCCGAGCCTGAATGGTCTGGTATCTTTTGGAGCCTGTAAAACTGTTCTTGGACTTTGTTTAGAGACAAGGACAACTTTTGGGGCCTGGGCTGTATCAGAGGATGTGCACAGCTCATAATGGTGTCCACAGCCATTCCAGGCCATGACCATGACTGAGGGCTCTGGCTCAAAGTGGAGACAGCTTCTTTTAGTAAGGTGGTGGTATTATCTGGACTAGGAATGTGGTGATTCAGAAGCTGCTTTACATGCAGCTCAGCCTTGTGTTTGGCAAAGGGAGGCTAATGCTGGGAGGTTTAAGCTGATCAGCTTCTTTAATATATGCTTTTTTTGCAATTCAGAAGTGTTACACTGGCTTCTAGAGCCAGCAAATTTATGCCTGGTTCCAATTCTGCAATCTGGAATAATGTACAAAGGAGGCTTTGAATGCTCTCCTGCCTGACTGGGTTGTCTCCTGCTGCACTGTGGAAGTCTTTCCCAATTTGAGCTATAAATTTTTTGTTAACATTTGTTTTTAATTTTTAACATGCGAGTATTTAATTCATTTTCTAAATCTCCAAGTGTTCCAAGCCTTGAATGCAGTAGAGTTTCCCTCATTCCAAGTAGAAGCATTCAGAACGGTCTGTGACCTGGATGTTTATTCTGCCTGATCTGTCATTTTGTTTTCATGGTAATACTGCTCCTGTTGCTATGCTGTAATCTGCTGTTATGGAAACAATACATTGTCCCTAGGGTAAGTTTAGAAAAACGTTCACCCACAAAGCACCAACAGATAAATCCAGTTTCAGCAACATCATATTTAAAGCATTATACTCTGCTGAGGGAGCATCAGCAAGATGCGCTTACTGGCAGCCAGCCCCAGATTACCAGCTTCTCTGTATTGTTTCTCAGGCCCTACATGTCCATCGGAACGCTACGTGATCAAGTCATCTATCCAGACTCAGTGGATGACATGCACAAGAAAGGCTACCAAGATCAAGATCTGGAGTGTATCCTGAATACAGTTCATCTGTACCACATAGTTCAAAGAGAAGGAGGTAAATTGTGTATTTTTGTAAAAGCTTTATAAAATCCATTCCTCACATACACTTGTTAACGTGACTGACTTCTACTTACTGAACTGGCAGAACTGGATCCAGACCTTTTGTAGTTGTGGAACTGCCCAACCGTATGGCTGTTGCTTGTGATGCTAACAGAGGGAGAAGAATTAAGTGCTCCCATCTTCCCCAGAAAATCTATGTCTAAGATGAATATCTTTGTTCTCTTGTAATGGCCTGTCTTTTCATGGTATTGTGACACCAAAGACCTTCCTTCATCTTCTTAGAAAATGTAACCCATCTTAAAACTTCATAATGTCTGACTACATCAACTTTGAAAGCATGTGAGTGGAAGGAGGGGCAGGTCTGCTTTCATCTTCCTGGCTTGTGGGATTAGCAGGGCCACGTGTCTTGGGAACGTATGTCTGATACCACTCTACCAGGGTGAAGGAGTTAAAAATAACCAGATGACACTGGCTGGCAGTAGTGTATTGCCATCTACCACCTGCTGTTGAAGTTGCCATGTTTTCTCAGCATTGTTTGTCGTAAGTGTAGGGGACATTGTGGCACAGTAAATGTTAAGATGCTAAAGGCTTCTGTGTAAGGAACTGAAGCGTTTCATGGCTATTTTTTCTCAAGCACAGCAGTAATTTTCGTCTTTTTATTCCTGGAAGCCACCGATCTTTAGTTTGAATTTCCTCATCCTCATTAAGCTTTTAAAAAAGACATAGGTTAAAGTTGGTAACATTTAGAGAGAAGGAGTAGGCTCTTCAATCCCTTTGAAGGAGCTGACATCAGGAGTGGTGTATGTACCCTGCCTCTCTCAGCCAGCTGTCAGTGCTCCTTCTTGATAAGGTACATCGGGTATGTTACCTTGTAACATGTGCTTGGCATCTCTTGGCATCATTCTGACAAAGACAGTAGCACTTCAGCCACTGGGAATCCCAAAGCAATGTCTAAATTCCCATTGCTGCATTAGAACCCATTGTTCTGTTCAAAAGGCAGAAGGTGTGTTTTATTTTTTTAATTATGTGTGGACACTTATCTGGTGTCTTCTCTACGCATCTTAGGGTGGGGAGCAGTAATGATTTACAGCAGCAATTGTGTACCAGCAGGTAACTTCACAACCTCACAATCCTGTTGGTAGACTCTTACCTTTCCAAGGGTTAATGCTTCTTTATTAAGAATGTAATAATGACTGTTGACCCTCAAGTTGCAATAGAAAATAAGAATCTGCCATTATTCTGTTTCATATTATTATTCAGATCTGATACTATGACACAAGGATCGAACAAGGAGGCAGAGCGCTAAACTCAGTGACTGGAATAGTTGCAAAGAAGTCCTGTACTCCCTCCACTGACATTATAACTATTCCTGTTAGTAAAGTAAGTGGTTCAGGAAAACTAAGTGAAGTGTCCAGATGGCAGAAGAAAAGCAGATGTGTTGGAATGGGGAGTTGGAAAAGGAGGAGCAGTTAAATTGTCTGTGGTAAGAAACCACTGTGGAGTGTGCATTCATAGCCTGCTGGTACTTGTGGACTAGATAACATATGACCCTCATCAGTTAAAACCATATCCCCAGCAGTCTTGAATGTGCATTGTTGTGGTTTATTACCCTGCAGCTGGAGCCCATTACTGATGATGGGGCAGTTACTGTGCTCCATATATGCAATGCAATTGGCTAGAGCCAGAGTTCTGATTGCCAGACTGAATACCCAGGTTTGATCAATCCTGCCCTTCTTTCTGTGCTGAAGTTTTTATTGCTGACCCTGTTCTTGCTCCCCTGCCTGTCTGCGTGTGTGGGATACAATCAATCCATAAAAAGATCTAGAGGACAGTGTTAAAATTCAGTGGTGCTGTATTCAAAGTCCACTCACCATGAGGGCACAATGTGCAAAAGTCTACACAAACAAACATTTTAAAAAAGTGTCTTAAGGACTTCACAGTGTAAAATGGAGAAGCGAGCAAAGCTGGAAAATAGGAGGAGGGATTACTGCATACCAGGAAGTCTTTAGGACCATAATACACTTACTTGTTCCCTTTTCTCCTTGGGCATTGAGAAGAGACAAGTGCTGAGGTAGGAGCAGAGAGTAAATCCATGACATATGATTTGACACGTTACAGGGATTTCATGTGCTTACATATTCTTTAGAGTTCCCCCAGTCTGGGACAAAGACCCATATTCTGGTTTTTGAACCAGCAAGCCAGAGGAATACTTATTGAAAGTGAACAATTGAAATTTTTGTTTATACATAGCTCATTTTTTAATTCCAACTTTTATTTTATTCTTCTGATTAAAATTCATTTTAATCAAAAATACTTCTATTAAAAATTGAACTTTTTTCTTTGCAAAATAACAAAAAAACCCATATAATGTTTGTATAACGAAGGCAAATCCCCAAAGCATCTTTTTTTTTCCTTTTTGCAACTGCCTTTCCAGTAGAAAAAAGTGTTGCTGAAAAATTCCCATCAGATTTCTATATTATATACACTTTTTGAATATGTGCTGCATCTGGGGGAAAAAAAAAAAAAAGAAACCATTTTTAGTTATTGAAAATCTTGCGGATATGTGGGACATGTCCATGCCATTTTGAACTGTTTCCATAAATTGTTCTACAAATGGAGCTGACTATCTGTCATTGTTATAGAAATATAATATAATTCTGTGTTTTCTTCTGTAGATCCCTTCTGTAGATCTCCTTCAGAGCTTTTACCTTCCTCTTCCCCTTCCACCTATCCAATGCAGTATTAAGCCTCTACCAGACATCAGGCTCCTCAGGGCATGGCCCTGTTGTGTTTTAATTGACCACGAATGGCATGCTTGTATTGTATAATGCTTTGCAGTTTTGTGTTCTACTCCCTGTGGGCAGTGATGAAAAAAACAGATGGAGCCAGAAGTGAGCAACTCTGACCCAATTTATTTGTCCTGGAGTAACTTTCTTGTCTTTAGCTGAATTACTTCCACATTGCGTCAATACAAGGGTCAGCAGATTCCAAGTGTAAAGTAGCCAACAAGAGCCTGACATGGTCTTTGTTGCTGCCAGTGGCTGGAATTTCTTTCTTTTTCTAGCAATAACGTTTGACCCAGTTAGAAGCAAATAGAATGGTTACAAGAGTAAGTTTGCATTTAGCTTCTGTGTTGCCCTCCTGAAACTTTTTTCAGTAGGTAGCAACAGAATGCCCCAAAGCCACCAGAACATCAATCCTCCTCCCCCCCACCACTGTTCCTGCTGTCCCTGAGCCCAAGCCCTAGAAGAACCCATGTAATTGCTGTGGACAGTAGCATACCCTGCTGCTAGAGGCAGAATTTCCTTCCCCCTCCCCGAGGCCCACACTGATGTTTTTCTCACCTGCTGGATATTAAGGAAAAAATTCTTCACTGAAAGGGTCATTACACAATGGAACGGGCTGCCCAGGGAGGTGGTTGACTTGCCTTCCCTGGAGGTGTTCAAGGTGCTGGTGGATGAGGGGCATGGTTTAGAGATTGGTGGGAATGGCTGGACTCAATGATCCAGTGGGTCTCTTCCAACCTGGTGATTCTATGATTAGAGTGATGCTATTTCGTCCCTTTATATTATCAATAAGGTGGCCCTATCAACCTACGAAGTTGCTAGCTCTACCAGGACAATAACTTCATACAAAATTAGGTTTAAAAAAAAAGTCTGTATTCAGCACAGCTGATGAAAAGACAGGTCCAGAAATTGTGGGTGGTAGTGGGGAGATGTGCAGTAGGTAGACATACAGTGGTTCCTTTTTGACCTGCTTTGAAGATCTGTGTATTTTTAGCAAGCGTCAGTTGTGATTCAGCCTTTAGGCTGTCACGTGAGAGGAGCCATGGGTACGTGTAGCAGCATGCTGAATGCATGACCAGGCCTGTCAGGTTAGGGCTGATGACATTACTGAACAAGTTTAACCTGTTTATGGTTTCTCAGCAACCCAGATCATAATTATTCCTCATTATTTTGCAGATTTGTCATATCTCTGGGCCTTGTCCAGGAAACCTTTGTGCTGGGCCGTGTATAAACACACAGAGAAGCACATTTCCTCTCCCAAGGTTTTTTCATCTGATCATTAACCCTGGATTTGCTTTTGTTATTGGTACCAGCAGGAACTCTGGAGTGCTCTGATGGCTTTTCATGTGGCTCTGAAATCCAGAGACACAAATCCTTGCAGTGTCATGCTGAGCTGGGGTTCATGCAATTGATGGTCTCTTTGTTCCTTCCTCAGCTAAGGATTGTCCTTGCATATTCATCCTGTACAGCACCTGGGCTTCTTTCCATTTTGACAGCTGCCTGGGGCCATAAGCTGCGTGAGAGACCTCCATGTTCAAAAACTCACCAGGTGTGGGCTCTCTGGCTGTAGTTTGCTGCTGTAACCTTTCTTCTGTCATGAAGCTTTAACACTCCAGTCCATGTCTGATGAGGTGCATTGGAAAGTAGATCTGGAAAAGGAAATTTAAAGCACATGTTTTTAGGGCAGCTTACTGCTCTGTTTTGCTTCTAAGAGCAAGGATTCACAAGGGATGAATGATGCACGCCTCAGATGTAACCCTTTTTTTGTTGTTGTCAAATTTAGCTTGCCTTTTCCTTTAGAAAACTGAGGTAAAAGGAATTATAAAAGAAGCTGTGCAAGAAAATGAAATGCTGCACTTACAAGGCAAGTTTCTGCTGACAGCTGTACGTATTCCTACTGCTGTTACTCTGACCCAGCACATTACACATGCTCTTTGTCTTGCTGGTTACAAAATACTCGGCTGAGACTCTCAGAACATTTATGTCCTTCACTGACCTGTGCCATATCAGCAATAAGAAAACAGAAACAAGTAGGTGCATTACTGTTAGTGCACAGTTGGGAGCCAGTTTATTCTGAGTTACAGTGCCTGAGTCTTCAGAGGTAATCATTCAGATGTTACAAAATAATTTTAAATGGGATTATATTAAAATGGATCCTTCCTTATCTCTTGTTTGAGACATTCCAAGTGGCAAACAGGGAAGTTGAGGGAGGGAGCTAGGCAAGATGCACTTCTAATATTCAATTAGAAGTTGAAGTGACTGCTGGGGTGACCATTGCATCTTGGGGAACAGAGACTAGATCTTACACCTTGAGAGGATATAATAAAATGATTTTGCTAACAAGGTAGTGCTTCTTCTTTCATGTCATTCCCTTTTTATCTTTTATGAAGTCTTTATAAACAGCTGATCTGGAAGTAACCGTGTGAACACAGGCACTTCTTCCCCAGGCACCTGTGCACACACTCACACCCCCCATACCTGGACTCAGATCCAGATCCCAATCACAACACATCCGTGGAGCTCATCAGTATTCTTGGCTTAAAAAAATGAGACTATAAGCAATAGCCTGAATGTTGGTTTTGGAAGTGTAATTGTTTTTATGGCTTTCATGCAGGACCTTTCCCATCCCTTGCCCCTTGCACCCTTTGCCAGAAAGAAGTGCTACCAGCATTTTACAGTCTTCTTAGGAAACTTAAAGTGTTGGTGCACTCGAGCTCTTTTTGTGGTCCCAGCACCAGGACCGCTCACCAGCAGCTGCCTCTGTGTGTCCATTCCCTTTACCAGAGCTAATCCAAATGGTGATTCAGTTAATCATTACACAGCTCAATCCTTCCTAGAAGCCTGCAGATAGAAAGCATTGTATATTTCCCCCAGGGGGTGCCCACTGGAATCCTTAAGTAAAACTGGAAAGGAAACTAAGGTAAAACAATAGGATCAGTAAAGGTGATGTATTTCTAGTGTGCACATGCCTGCATTTTAAATCTAACTATATAAACTTGTGTTAAAGAACCATGACATTATATTGTACAGTTTTATGTAGAGAAAAATCTTGGAATTCAGTCTCTAGCATTATCAGTTCCTGTTTTCTGTCACATGGCCTCTCACCAGATGCTCCACAGGGTTTTTGTTCAGATGTACCAAGCCCTGGTGTAGCACCAAGAGCAGGTAGAGCACTCACCAGCTGCCTACACCTTCAAAAACCCCACTTGTCTCACCTTGGGTCAGATATCAGACATGACACAGCCCACCCTGCTTATTTGACCTTGTTTAGAGTCCTTTATGGCAAACGTTTATTTGGCAGAAAAGGAGGTTTGGTCATGTTGTTAATTTTTTAGCTACCGTGCTTCTGGGCTCATTTAGGAAAACATTCTGTTCCCTGTTCAGCCCCACTCCAGCTGCCTGTCTCATGAATCAGTGATCTGTTGAGACAAATGTCTTATCAGATTTTCTCTGCATCCACACTCTCCCTTTTCAAAACTCATCCATTTTGCTACTCTATCCATCTGGATTGTTTGATTGCAAACTTATTTTCAATAGACTAATTTGGTCTTTACATTTTTTCATTGGTGGGAATGAATCATGCCAGAGTATTCACGGAAACCAGCCTGCCATAAGATCACAGATAAGATGCATCGTGCTCCCCTTGCATGTATCTGAAAGTGATGTAGAAAAAAAACAGTTAGAGGCCAGGCAGAATGTTAAATAAGGATAGGCAGTGTTATAGCTGTGTGGGTGGTTTGTAAATACAAGTGTATAAATACAAGGTGTGTACAGAAAATCCTTCTGTCTGTATGCAGTTTTGTATACTAATCGATTGTGTCTGTACACAGAAAGCATCCCTGTGTCTGCATCTGTGTTTCTGTGGAGTGTGTGGACAGCTACTCTTTCCCTACAGTAGTGAGTAGAGTCCAGCACTGCTCTGTTTTTTACACTTTATTTCTCTGCATTTGTTTTCAAATTTCCACTCACACCTTTCAAGAAGGAAGAGCAAATTGGTTTATAGAACAAACATGACAGGAAAAAAAAATTGTAAACAGGTAAAAGACGTTTTCTCGAAGAGGTGGTAAGTAAAGTTTTTTTGACAATACCTGCATGACCAAAGAGGTTGAATCCACTTTCAACATTGACATGATATTTGTGATGTTTTTCCAATTGAATATCGGTGGAAAGGCACTGAGGTATTTCTGAAGATGTGATCCAGAACCCTGAGCTCTCTTCTGCAATGGAAATGGTCTTTATGAATTCAATTGCAGTGACCTTACCTGCGAAGATGCATTTTCTTCATAGGTTACATTGTCCTGAGATGTTTTGTTTGCATTTTTTGAAAGGCTGGGATGCCGTCATGGATTGGAAGGATGTCTTATCAGGAGGAGAAAAACAAAGGATGGGCATGGCGCGGATGTTTTATCACAAGTAAGCACGTTGTTTCAATTTTATGTAGCAGCTGAAAGAGTAAGAATTTTGAGGGTTTGCTGAAATAGTTCAAGCAGCAGTAGGCTATAATCTCCATGCAACATGCGATGGTGCTGTATCGTTGCATAGGACCACAGACCTTGTCATTTATTCATATAAACTGCGGTTTTAGTTTGGACAGTGAATCTTACTTAAGCTTTGGTTTTGAAAACATATCATGATGTTTTCCAGATGTTCCATTCTGTAGCATCTCAGACATCTTCCCTGCACCTGTCCTGCAAGTGTTGCAGGAGTCTGGTGGATTGTTGCAAAGGCTGCAAGACTGCATGTGCTGAAAAGGCAGTGTAGTCTGTACACAGCAGTGAACAGAAACTTTCTGCCTTGGCTGTAGTTATTGCATGACTTGATGACAGGACAGAGTAATACGAGGTCACACTAGAACACAGAATTTAAATCACCGTGTACTCAGATGGACCAGGAAGTAAAGCTCATTTTTTTTCTGGAAGCCAGACCTACATCTAAATAATGCATGGAAGTTTTACATTGTTACTAGCCAGCTTCTAGATGAGAGACAGCTGTCTGGCAAAAATGCTTCTCCTTTCTGCTTTTCTTTCAATTAAACATTGTACCTTGAAATACGGTCCAAAATATAGAAGCATAATGTTCTTTATCTGCTTTTAAAAGGCCAAAATATGCATTGCTGGATGAATGCACAAGTGCTGTAAGCATTGATGTTGAAGGAAAGATATTCCAAGCTGCAAAAGCTGCTGGGATATCCCTGCTCTCTATTACACACAGACCTTCTCTTTGGTAAGTATGTTTGGAGATTTATTGTGGTCCTTGCATTTAGCTTTCTGACAGGCAGCAGATTGTCCTTTATTCTTTGTAGTAGGGCAGTTGTTCAATCAATATCTGTTGCACTTTCCGAGATAACTTGTCTACTATAATAGCAATGTAAATGCATATAGCATTGATGTTGTTTCATTCTTTGACACATATTTATTCCTACCTCTTTTTTAAGTATTTTTGAGTTATTAACTATTAATAGCAACATGCTGGTATCCAAGAGGTAACTAATTAGTTCGCTATAGCACAACAATAACAGATACCACCAGATTATTCTCTAAAGATGACAAGATATGTGAGTTGTCCTGGGGAAGTTTAGCAGTGCCTGGGAGAAGATGGGAAAATTGACAAGTGATTAACCTACTCTTTGTTGCTCCACAGGGATAATACATCTGTTGTTTTAGCTTCAGTTGTGTCCTTCATCTGTAGGGTTCATGAGCTTTCAGAAGTTGATAAAAAAAGAAATACTGGAATTCTGTGAACCAGCATTCTAGTGAGGGAGTACTAAGTATGTAAGAGTCCCTTGAAAGAAATAAATGTAGTTACTGGACACATAAAACAACCAAATACTTCAAAGAGGAGATCCAGAAGGTGTTAGCTGACATTAGCAGACTACTTCTTCTGAACTCCTTGATCTCTGCTCTTAGATTTTTTACTTTTTTTAAGCTTATGACAAAAAAAATCTGTTAGCAGTCTGTTGCCACAAAAGAAAGAAGTAGTATTGGTGCTGCTTCTCTGAAAAAGAACAGTTCCCCCAGCATTCCTCTTCCTTCCTATCTGGAGATGGTGACAATGGAAGCGGCTTTTGTTGGATCAGGAACTAAGTGTTAAGAAAAAAAATGGTATTATGATAGGAAAAAATGTCACAGACTTTAAAAAAAAATTTTAATTACATTTTAAAAGAAAAGTAGTATTTAAATTACTTAAAGTTCAGCATTATTTTAAAACAACTGCTCAAGAAAACTGGTATTTGAGAACGTCCCAACTATAAATAATAATAATGAAGAGGAAAGTTCTGCAAAAGAACTGGTGGGAAAATCCTTTGAGTTTGGTTTCCTACTGATATTTATTGTTTCCTGATACTACTGCTATTCAGAAAGGTGTGGAATATATTATATTATATTATATTATATTATATTATATTATATTATATTATATTATATTATATTATATTATATTACTACTGGTTTTGTCAGAAATTTGGTGATTTGTGGGGTTCTGGAGAAGTGAACAGAAGTGCTAAGTATTCAGAAATAAGCATCAAATGCCTTTAACTTAGGTGTGTTTCTGCAGGGCCTGAACTGTGCAAGGAATGGGTTCACATGCTCATTTCTCCACCTAAAGGTTATACCGGGAAATGTTTGCTCTTTTAATCAAAATATTGATTATTTTCCTTGACCAGAAACATTATACATCCCAATCAGCTGCCTTAGCCTCCTGATTTTTGGGGAATCTGTTGAGAGAAAAATAGAGGCATAGTTTAAGCATTTAGTGTCACAAAGAATAGTACGCAAGAAGTGGTGAATATAAGCTTGGAGTTGAATCTCTCTTGAGTCACGTGTCATGAGTTATTGAGTTTATTAAGCTGTCACATTCTGTAGATATTATTTTTAACACTGTTTTGTGATGTGTCTCATCCTCTATAGTGATAAATGAGTCGTACCAGGAACTGCAAGGGAAGTCTTGGCTCTTCCTCTTGCACCTCCTGATAAATGTCCTGTCAGTTCTTGGCAAACCCCACTTGTACACCTTTGAATATTTTCAGTGCACACCCTAGAACTCACTGAATGTTCTGTGACCCCTGCATAGACTTTTTTATTTTGGCCCCTTGCAAACTGAACCATGTTTTAGGACTGGAGGTTTCTTTAGCCAGCCTCATAAGGTGGAAGGGAACAAACTGAGGCGTAATTCAAACAAACTTGAGTTTTATCAATAGTGTCAGGAGCACTGTGCCTACCTGATTGTATTTTCTGCTAAGAGGGTAAAACGTCTGTCAGAGAGCGGGGTGAATAAAATAAACTAGATCCTTTGGGGAGGAGGGAGCCTTGTCTGCTGCTGCTATTCAAGCTCCTCCAGAAAAAGGAGTCTGGAGTTGCAGTGAAGGCAACTGTAGCAACAATGTTTCTAAGGGAGAGGCTGCCACCTTGGCCAGGGACAGCAGATGATGTGGGGGGACACTACAGCCTTGCTGCCTGCTCCTGCCAGCATCACTGCAGGTGAGAGTTTTGGTGAGCTGGGCCATGTGGGCTGCTGGAGGCAGTGACCGCCCCAGCTGGGGAGCCCCCACGGAGCTGATAATCTGCAGCTGGCATCTTGCTGCTGAATTTCACTAGATGGCCTAGGGAGGTCCTGGCTTTGAAATACCCAAATCCTATACAAAAAGTGCATCCTGGGATTACGAGGCACTGAAAAGAAGTCTTGCCCAGGGATCCCAAACTGGACAACTCTTAACTTCCTGAGAGGCATTAGTGAAAAGAGGCACAGATATCCAAATTTGTGTGCAAAAAGCAACCATCTGTTCCCATAGCCATTACTAATGTTTTCATTTCTACTGCAGGAAGTACCACACTCACTTGCTGCAGTTTGATGGACAAGGAGGCTGGCGTTTCGAGCAGTTGGACACTGCTATCCGTTTATCCCTGAGTGAGGAAAAACAGAGACTGGAATCCCAACTTGCAGGAATTCCTAAAATGCAGCAGAGACTGAATGAACTGTGTAAAATCTTGGGAGAAGACTCAGTGCTTAAAACAATGGACAAAGAGGAATAAATAATTTATGTTTTGTGGTTTTAAAAGTATTTTTTTAGTTAAAAGCATTACAAATTCAGCCATTATCCTTTGCATGCATTGTGATAGAGGCTTAGAGCATAGAGAAACACAGCCAGCAAAAAAATAATGCTCTGAATACTATGTAAGACTTTAGCGTTTTAGTGTTAAGGAAGAAAGTGGTTGAACTGTGAAAAGAAATAAGCAAGTGCACAGAGTATAAGATTAGTCATGCAGCTTATGTTAATTCCCAGTGAAAGCCCAATTTACTTCAAAAATCTACCAACACACTTAGGTTTTGTAGGTGAATTTTTGCCTGAGACTTGGCCTGTAGAATGTGCTCTTGTACTAGGTCACTGTGTGCATATGATATGCCTGCTATGCAGAGCAAACCTGGCATGAAACTCAGGCATGGAGCACGGCAGAGGCAGCATCTGGGTGAGTATGCAGATGTATGCAAAAAACTCGTTTGGGTATAAGAAACATTCTGTCAGCTCACGTAAAACAAAACCCCTGTTCTACTACTGAGTCGTATACATACCTTTACCTGCATTTCCACAGGAGATAATGTCATAGGCTGAACAGAAGACAACTGTCCAAACAGCCCACTACCCTTGTGACAGAGAAGCAGGGATAGAGCTAAATATGTAATATGTTTGTGCTGTACTTTATGATGTTATACATAGCTTCAGAGGCTCTTTCCCCTTCATGATACATCAGTTCCTTTGGGGGATTATTTATGTCCCCTGTTTTGTAACCTCTAGTGGGAGGGACAGAGCACTAGGCCTGGCATCAAGTGTCTTAGTTTTTGCCTGACTGAGCTGTCATTGTGCCCTATGGGTCTGATCCAGGCTGTATCCATCTCTGACCTAGTTCCTCCATTGGTGCAATCACAATATAGACTCTTGTTCCAGGAGAAGCTTTGTAGTGGGAAGGACTGTAGAAGAGGAAAATGTCAGTTCATAACAATACACTGAATTCGCAGGCATGTCTGCCAATTAAAATGCTCAGCACTTGCAAGGGTCTGTGAAAAGTTAGAGCATTTTGTAACCACTGATTAATATGCCTGTTGCGTCTTGTTCAGGTGGCTGAACAGTGTCCTCTCCATGAGCTAATGCACCGGTTAGTGGCTTTGCTTTCAGAGGCACTGATTGTCCCATCTGCTTTTCAATTCAGAAGGAACCTCACCCCCAGTCAGTCAGGTGCTTGAAAAGGAAACTCCAAAGACAGCGCCGGCCTTGAGTGCCTTGCCAGAGACCAAACCCAGTGTATTAGAGATAAAGATGGGAATGGATTTAAGAGCTCCTGATCTGCTCTCTCTGACTGCAATTATACTGCAACTGGGCAGCTGGTGAATGAAAACCAGGAGGTGTGAAAGACTTTGTAGATGGGTAAATGAGCCTTAGCCAAGATGTAGAAATCTTGAAGTTTGATGGTTCTTTTTTTTTTTTCCAGAAGAAGTTTGATTTCTTAGAAGATTTCTGCGTGCCTGGTCTGATGAGGGGCAATGCATAAGCTGTTAGGAATTGTTAAGAGAGGAGGAATATTTTGTGGTATTTGCTGAACTGAGAATGTTAGAGCACCCTGAAGTTAATATAATTTTGTTTCTGATAACCTCATGAACAAGGTGAAGTTGAATTAACTCTATCTGTGAAAATCCAGTCCAGTGCACTAACCATTAGCCCATGTTCCTTCTCACTGTGTGCTCTTCTTGCTGCTTTTACAGATCCCCTATGGCACTTGCACCAGAAAATGGAATAAGTCTGCCTTCCGTCCTGCTTCTCCAGAGTTTGTGTCTTGAATGTAACCCTGTACTTGTCTTGGTCACAGCAGTTTGTTCCTCTCATTAGTTTACTCTGTAGAGTCCCCTGGGACATCTCACTGACACAGAAAGGAATGCACTTGGGAATCTTTTAAAGGGATGAGACATTAAAGTTAGAGATAATAAGGTGTTGTGTTGTAAAGTGCAGACTGGAGGTCACTGCTGTGCTGGATGATCTGTGCGTGCATTTTAATTTGCAAGTGTCTCTGCTTGTCCCTCTCCCTCAAGGCTACCTTCCCTCCTTCTCATCTTCAAAGAAATATTCAGCACTGCTAAGGAAAAAAGGAAATCAGCCAAGAATCTGTTCTCAGTGCACATCAATGAGGTGACTGATGATTTTGAGGGTTTGTGCATTTCTGAGTTATGTTTATCTGAGATGGTGATGAATCGAGTGCACACCATCTGCGTGCCCTTGCCCTGGCTGCAGCATGTCCTTCCGCTCGCACGAAACAGCCACAAAGCCACCTTTCCACAAGCCGCTCCCAAGACAGGAGCTGAGGTGCTTCATTAAGCACTTTCTCGTGTGGCTGGGAGCAATACCACGGTTGTCCACTCCCTGGAGGAGGAGGACACTGAAAAGTGCTGAACAATTGGCTCAGCTCCAGGTGTGGCCCTGCTCACTCCCAACCTCCCTTCAAAGCTCTGCCAGGGCCAGGATTAGAAGAAAAAAGTTCATTTGCTGTTTTTTTTAAGTGAGATTATGCATAAAACAGAAAAGAATGAAATCGCACAAGGATCAATGTAATATTTTCTTGGACGTTTGATACACCTTTCTTGGAACTGGAAGTTGCATAGCATAAAAAATCCCAGCATCTCACCCAGCTGTTTACATTCTTGTAGGCACAACAAAAATCTTAGAGGCTAATATGAGCAGAAACCCTTCTCTAAAAAGGAACTTTCTGAGTAACAGTCAGTTCTAGAAGGATTTTCTTCACTGGTGAATCATTATTTTTGAAGTTAGTTTTGTGGTTGGATGAGAAGCTGTCCTGGAGAATTTATTTCTGTGCAGCTTTCTGTGTTGTTCCATGGGCTAATTGAGACGGGAGTCTGTGGTTCTGTTCCTGGAGAGTTTTGCCTCTGGTGTAAAACAGGGCCTAAGCCAGCTCCCTTTGTGTTGCTTTGGACACAGATGGGAAAGTAGGAGCAGAGGTGCGTGCTCCCTGTTCAGGGAATTGCTCAGGGAGGTGCTGTCCTGGAGCTGAGGCATTGGGAGCACTTGGCCCTTGCAGCGTGAGAGGGTCAGAGCAGGTCAGGATGACTTGGTGCAAACCTTAATAGCACAGTGAGAGCTACTCATCAATGTTTGTTCCCTTTCTGGTGTTCAGGAGCTGTGATTCTCCAGGAAGCCGAGGAGGTCACATTTTGTGCTTCCTTCTACCTGTCCTATCTAGCTGGAGGTAGCCAGATCTAGCATATCGTGTTATGGTATCTGTGCATTCAGGGCTGGATACTGCAGCATGCTCAGTGCACCTTGCCTCCTGTGAGCATCCTCTCCTCCCTCAGGACTCGGGGCAGACTGGACTTGCCTAGGTCTGCATCGTAGAGGAGGGCAGGTGCTGAGCAAAATTCATACCAGTCTCAGGCATGGAGTAACTGTACAATAAAAATATGGAGTATCCACATCAGTTTGTTGAGGTAATGTTGTAATTTTTTTGCAAGAATTTTCAGAATGGGAGGAAGCACTTTTTGTGCATGGAGCTCCAGTGTTTTGTCCTAGGAAGAGTTTCTTTTTCCCTTAGTTTTGGGACCAGACTTATTGCTGGTTTAGACTTGGAATCCCTCCTTCTGAGAGGTAGAAAATTGCACATATCTTTTATTAAGACTTTTTTAAAAACAGTGGGATTTGTGTTTGAATGAAGAATGGAGGACTGGGTATTCAATGGGATGTTTTAGGGAAAATGGCAATAAAAATTATATCCTAAAGCAAATGAACACATTTACAGCCCTTTCAATATGACTGAATGATGATAATGCATGAAAGTCAATTTTATGAGCCTGTGATCAGAGATTGCAATTGTATATAGAATGAAATCCCCCTACTGAGCTGTCTGTGAAGCTTAAGAAGCCTGAACTGCTAATCAGATGTCTTTGTTTTGTTTATGTTTTATATTAATGCCTTTTAAGAGCAGACAATTTATAAAGCAATAAATTATGCTTTACAGTGGTAATTTATTCCAACCTCAAATAAAACATGTTGCATTTACTTTGAATTTAGTGTTCCTTATGAATCATGCACCAAGGAGTCAGGACCAGCGCGAGCTCTGGGAGCCCCTTCCCATCCGTCCCTCATTTCTGTGATGGGGGAGGAAAGTGAGGGGCAGCTGTTGCTTATTTGCAAGTTAAAACAGGCATTTCATTCCTTGATCAGGCTGATGTCAAAGGCTGCTGTGAGTTTTCTTATGTCTCGTTCCCATCTCCTTTAGCTTGGACCTTGTTCATAACACTGAGCTAACAAGAGCTGCCACCACTTGCTGGGAAGCTGCAGGGAGGCTGGATGCTGAGCTGTGTGACAGCTGGTGGTGTCAATAGTGCAAGATTAGGTGGCCTCAGCAGCATCACTCCCAAAGGCTGTTATGGTCCTTGTAAGATAAAATTACACACAAAGCATCAACATCACAAGAATTAAAAGCAAGTGCTTGTGTTGACCTGGACTAGCGGAGATACCAAACTTTTTCTTGGTGATTAAGATCCACAAATGCACTTTCTTTATCCCTGCAGACTGCCAGGAGTATGAGGACTCTAAGGATGTTGATTGAACCCTGACCTGGATGGTGTGTAACCATGTCACAGTTTCATGGCTGGGGACAGGGAGGTGCTGGGTGCTGGTCAAGACCTGGGTAATGCAGCTGAGGAGCCTGTAGCTGTGGCGGTTACTTGAGAACCAGATTCTCATGAGCCCAGGAGCATCTCGGTTCATGGAGATGTGTCCCACTGGGATGGGAATTTATTCTCCCTCTGTAC